>PVKW010006895.1:0-75080 GCA_004027895.1 Orientallactaga bullata | reverse complement strand
CGCAGTTGAGCCCACCTCTTTTTGAGTGACAGACACATTAACCAATGGAAGTAGGAGGCTTCAGAGTGACGACCAAACAGAACAATAGAAGCCCAGGCCGGCCTGGGTGGGCGGGGCCTCAGGAGGGCGGGGCGGGCGGAGGCTGGCGGAGCGGCGGCTGCTGGAGCCGGGCGTAGGAGCTGGGCCTAGGTGGTCGCCCGGGTGAGTGAGGGGCGCGCGGGAGCGGCTGGCCCGAAGGGCGCGGGAGGATGGGCCGGGCCGAGCACAGGGCTGCGGCCTACGGCGACCGGGCGATGCGGGGCTGGAGCGCGTGGACCTGGGCTGCATCGCGGTCCGCGTCGGGCCTCGGGAGGGATCGCGGCCCGGTCGGACCAGACGGAGCCCCGATCCCCGCCCGAGAAGGGGCGCCCAGTAGGGAAGAAGCGGGCCTGGGCGGAGGCGGGAGTCCATGGGAGGGGTTGGGGAACGCTCGCGGCCGGGGCTCGAACCCGATGCCTTGGGGGACATTCCGGCTCCGTCGTCTTTTCCCGGTGCATCCCCCTGCCGTCGATGCTGGCAGCCGACTCGCTAGCCTCCTGTCCATCCCCTTTCCATCTCCGCCGCTGCCCGTCCAGTTCAGGCCCCTCTTATTCTACTTCTTGTCTAGACAGTTGCATTGCCCCCAACTCTGAGCCCTCGAGCCCTGGGACCCGCCTCTACCGTGCTCGGAGAAGTCTTTGCAAAACGTATGTCAGATCAAGCTTAAAACAGGCCAGGGTCCCACGGACTGGTGCTGGGCCCTGCCCAGCGCCCCCATCCAGCCCCCCCCCCCCGCGCCCAATCTCTTCCTCCCAATCTCATCCTTCCTTCTCCCTGGACTTAGTCTAGTAAACTCCTCTTCATCCTCAGAATCTCTGCAGAATCACTTCCTCCGGGAAGGCTTCACTGGTCCCTGGTCCCCCACCCAGGGGGTGCCCCACTCTCTACATTCTTGCTTTGGGTCTATTGAAGACACTATTGATATTTGTGTATCCCACCAGATAGGAATGCCCACGGAAGGAGCACAGAGGCTCCTTGCATCTTCAGTATGTTACACAGGGCAGATACTATATATAGTTAGTAAGTAAATGAACAGAGGGGGGCTTAGATTTGATCAGAGGAAAGGAATATGATAGGAGTCACAGATGTCCTACCTGTGAGAGATGGAAACCACCTTTTGGAGTACTTTTTGAGTGTCTTAAGTGCTGTTTTAAAGCAATGCTGTCGGATTGAAAAAATGTTAAATTTTTGTAGTAGCCACACCAAAAAATAATTAAAAGAAACAGTTGAAAGTAACCTTAGCAATATGTCTTATTTAACCTAACATGTTCCAAAATCTCGTGACAGTTTTTGTCAACAATGTCAAATTGTGTTGCTAGGATACTTTACCTTTTGGTGTTAATTTGTGTGTGTGTGTGGTACAGTACAGCTTACCTCATATGCCTGCCTAGAGAGGAGGAGGGATCACTTAAGGTGGTCTGCTCCATTGCTCTTCTGCCTGGTCTTTGCTGATCCTGGTGCTTGCAGGCTCTCTGCTCCTCTGTGGGACTGGGGTTACAGACATGTGTGGCCATGGCCAGCTGTGTACATGGGATCTGAGGATTTGAACTCTGGCAATATCCAGCCCTCAGGCCCTCATGCTTGCACAAGCAAGGCAACACACTTAACCACAGAGCCATCTCTCCAGCCATGGTGCTAAAGTCATGAAGTCTGGTGTATATTTTGCACTCGGCTCAGTCCTGTACATGTCGCAATAACACAGCAGCTGTAGCCACATGGCTAGTGGCTATAAAGTGCTAGATACTTTATATGCATACATGAGGGTGTTTAATTCCTGTAGAAGTCTTTTTGGTTTTTCCAGGCAGGGTCTTGCTCTAGTCCAAGCTGACCTGGAAGTTACTAGATACTCTCAGGGTGGCCTCAAACTCATGGCCTTCCAAGTGCCGGGACCAAAGGTGTGCACCACCATGCCTGGCCTGTTGGAGTCTTTTAACAATAAAAACTGATGCTCCTAGAAGTCCTTACCTGCCCAGGCTCGTCCTAGAGTTTATGAGTGAAGGAGGCAAAACTAGGGCCTCCATCTGTAACCCTTAGATCTGGCCTGTCCTCTTATACCTTAGTCTTAGTACTGCCAAAAGGTACCAAGAAATTTGGGGGCACAGAACGTGAATGCTAGACCTCTGAAAAACAGTAATACCCATATTTAGTATGTCCCAGCATGTTCTACATGTAGATATATCAGTGCCATCTGCCTAGGTGGCCTACAATTAATCATGTTTGATGTACCAGGTATGGTGGTGTGTGGGGGGGATTACTGAGAGGCTGTAGAACCTGAATTCTAGAGGTAGGAGGATGCCTAGAGTCCAGTAGTTCAAGTCCAACCTCAACTACATCCTGCTGGCCTACCACCTCCCACCCTCATCTCAAAAAAAAAAAAAAAAAAAAGCCCAGCTTAGTGGTACATGCCTTTAATCTCAGCACTCGGGGAGGTGGAGGTAGGAGGATCGCTGTGAGTTTGAGGTCAACCTGAGAATACTATTTGAATTCCAGGTCAGCCTGTTGTAGAGTGAGACGCTACCTCAAAGAAAGAAAAAAAAAGACGGCTGGAGAGATGGCTGAGTGGTTCAGGCACTTACCTGCAAAGCTAGCAGACCCAGGTTCCGTTCCTAGTACCAGATGCACAAGGTGGTACATGCATCTGTAGTTCGTTTGCAGTAGCTAATGCCCACTCTCTATCTGCTTCTCTCTGTCTCTCTAATAAATAAATACTTAAAAGAAAGAGAGAAAAGAAAAACCTTAAGGCAAGTCCTTCTCTGACCCAGTCCATCCCCAGCCTACCCGTGTTCTAGCTCGATGCCAAATTAGGGTAGAAAATCTTCCATGCCCTGCTAAAGCTCTGGTGCTGGGGATAGTGGGCTTAAGTTTTCAATCAGACCGACTCATCAGTTGCTCACTTGGTGTCTTCTGTGAGGTGGGCGCTGTTCTAGGGCAGCTGAAGTGATCTTTAGGATGCCTACGGTGGACTTGGAAAGACAAGACTGAATCATATCAAATGACAGAGGAAGTGTAAGACATCCCATGGGGTGATGGAGAAACAGAATAGGTTATATGTCAAAGGCTATGCAGTAGCTTCTTGGCCCAGCTGCATAGGGTGTGTTGCAGTCAAGTTCACATTACTGGTAGAAATCACCCAACCAGTCCGGTGTGGTGGCGCACGCCTTTAATCACAGCACTTGGGAGGCAGAGGTAGGAGGATTGCCATGAGTTCAAGGCCACCCTGAGACTACATAGTGAGTTCCAGGGCAGCCTGGGCTAGAGTGAGACCCTACCTTGAAAAACCAAAAAAAAAAAAAAAAATCACCCAACCAAGAGCAGCTTGTGGGAAAAAAGAGGTTTATTTTGGCTTAGAGGCTCGAGGGGGAAGCTCTATGATGGGAGGGAAAATGATGGCATGAGCAGAGGGTGGACATCACTCCCTGGTCAACATCAGGTGAACAACAGGAACAGGAGAGTGGGCCAAACACTGACAAGGGGAAACTGGCTATAATACCTATAAACCCGCCCCCAACAATACACTGCCCCCAGGAAGCATCCCAAATCTCCATCAGCTGGGAACCTGGCATTCAGAACACCTAAGTATATGGGGGACACCTGAATCAAACCACCATAGGGTGTGTGTGTGTTTTTAAATATTGAACTTGAACTCCTGTAGGCAGGGTAGTATTCTATGGTTTGCGCAGTGTTTGGCATAGTTTATTTATCTACCTGCCTGGCTGCTTAAAACATTTGAATTCTTAACCCAGTCGGGCATGCTGGTTTAATTTGAATCACTGGGAAACATTGGTGGAGGGCCTATTGATATACCCATTGTGGTGTTGGCCTGCTCTGGCACTGAAAAAGAACGCCACAAGGTTCTTCCACAAGGCTCAGTAGCAGTCATGATCAGTCACCGTGCTACCTTTTTCTACTTATTTTCCTCCCTGCTTGCCCTCACATATGTTCTCTCATTTTGTCAACAATATACCGCAGCATGGCAAGTAGGACTGTTTTATGCTGGGGAAACATGGTTACATTGTCCCTGCAGCTTTGAGTTCACACAGTCAGAAGTCAGCCTGCTCTGCCAGGAAGCATGCTAAGTGCTTTACATACATCATTCACTTAATGTTCATGCAGCTTAGCAAGTAAAGGTTGATTTAATCCCTGTGTGGCAGTAAGGAAGTCATTGGCCTTGGGTCCAAATCCTGGGCTCCCTCACAGGAAGGTCAAGGCTGGAAGAGACCTAGAAAACCTTAGTCTACCCCAGCGTTTAGGTCTAGTCTAGAGACACTCCTGCTGTGGCAGAGCTGCACAGCAGGAAGGAGGGCTCAACCAGAAGTGCAGGCCAGGCCTTGTCTTTTGTCCCTAACTGGTAGCATAGTCCTGCCTGGCCTTGCCAAGTCCTCTGAATCTCAGTCCCTTTTCTTATAAAATGAGAAGGAAGGCTTGCCCTAATTTTTTTGAGAACAATGCTATGTTGTTATGGTCGCTAATGAAGGAACTGGGTCCACAGCCTGGAATTTCAATGACAGCTCAGGCCACTCCCAGCCTGCCACACCTCCTTCCTGGGCAACCATGCTAGTCTGTTGGTGGGAAACAGTTTCTTTCTCAGTTTCTGTTCCCTCTCTGTAAACTCTGCCCCCTTCTAAATCCATTACCCGGGGGATTATAGTTAGGGATTTAAAAATTCTAGGCAGTGGATAATATAGTCACTAATGTTCATTCAGTTTTTTTTTTTTTTTTTCAAGTAGGGTCTTGCTCTAGCCCGGGCTGACTTGGAATTCACTGTGTAGTCTCAGGGTGTCCTTGAACTCATGGCAGTCCTCCTTCCTCTGCCTCCCAAGTGCTGGGATTAAAGGCATGAGCTACCACACCCGGCTCAGTTCATTCAGTTTTAAAGGTAGGCCTGAGGGTATGTTTAATGTGGAATTCTGTGGTCATGGCTCTGTGCCCAGCATTAAGCTGCAAGCTGGGGGGCCAGTAGGTGGGGAGTAGGTGTGGGCTTCAGAGGTCTTGGCCTCGGGTTGCTCCTCTTCCTAGAGCAGGGTCTCAACCCCGTCCCCGTCCCACTAATCTCATCTTGGAGAGGTTTCAGTGGTCATCAGCATTGGATGGCCATTGGCAACTCAGAGCCAACTCAGAGTGAAGAAGCGTTGTTCTGGAGCCTGCCATGCAGATCTTACCACGTGCGTGAGCCTCCCTGAGTCCTTTCTGCAGGCCGGTTCTGATCCACAGAGTCTGGGTTCGAGGGGTACCTCAGCAGTAGTACCCATGACTACCACTTCCCACAGAGTGATAAAGTCTGTGCCCTTGAGAGGGTGTGTTCTAAGGACTGGGCACCGCCACTTATACCTCAGGTGAGAGGATTAGGAAGCCACACCAGAGGAGCGCTTGTCTGAGCAGTGCCTTGGGGAGCAAGTAAGTGGGTTAGGTGGCCAAGATGGAGGAATAATCGTATCAGCTGTTGTACTTGCCATCTTGTTGCTGGGATAAAGTACCTAACCAAAGCAGCTGATGGGAGGAAAATTTTTATTTTGACTTATAGTCTCAAAGGGACTTTCCCCATGATGGCAGGGGAAAGCATGGCACGAGCAGAGGCTGGACATCACCTCCTTGCCAACACCAATCAAGTGGACAACAGCAGCAGGAGAGTAAGCCAGAGTACCATTGGCAAGCCAGGGCCAATACACCTTCAGGTCCACCCCCAGCAACACACCTCCTCCAGTCTGACAAGGCTCCACCTCCCAAATTGCCACCAGCTGGAGACCAAGCACGCAGAGCACATGAGTGTATGGGGGGCGGGCATCTGATTCAAACCACCACACCAGTTCCACCTGAAAGCTACCCTGGAACTGCAATTCAAGCTTGGATGCCCCACAAGGCAGTGCTCGGCTGCAGGACAGTGAGCCCAGAGGGTTTAGTTGGGAAAGAAAGCCAAATGGTACCTGTTCCCATACCTTCTTCTCCACACTCTGATCTCTGCACAGTGGCTCTTAGCAGTCCTTGGGAGAGGCCTGTGTTCCTATGGCAACACGAAGAGCCCCCTCCTCTACCGTGGTGCTCCCCTGGCTTCCCAGCTCTGGATGTTGGAACCTGCAGCTGGGCCAGTAGAATATCCCCACTTGCCCTTTAGCACCTCCCCCTCTCAGTGAGTAATCGGAGGGAAATTGAGTCACTCCTGATGAGAAGATTGCAGAGGGGGAAAGTCTACTGAGATTGTGTTCCTGATTAGAAAGAGGGTGTGACCTGTGGTTACCTTAGGTAAGGCTATATTCTGTCGCAGGAAGCACAAACCACACTCACCCAGGCATCCCCCCGTGAATCAGAGAAAGAACAGAACTGACAGCGCCCTGGAATCCCTGCTCCTGCCAGCTGGGGGAGGAGAACAGGACACCTTTTGGCACTTTCCATTCCAAATGCCCCTGGGGAGGGGTAGTCTTTCACCTTCTCCCTAGGGTGGACTTTCATCTCTGCTGGCCCAAAACATCCCTACCGAAGTGATGGAGAAAACTAGGGGGTGGGGGATGTGAGCAGAGAGGTTGCTGTGTCCTTCCCAAAGCCACTTTGAGGCTGTCCCACCAGAGACCCTGCTTCTGAGTCCCCTTGTAGCCTGGGCTGGTCACTGAAGGCTAGCCTCAAGTTCTCATCCTGACAGCGCAGTGGTCCTCTGATCTGCACGGACCTCTCTTCCCTTTCTGGCTGCTTTCCAGGGGGCTGGAGTAGGGGAGGGGTAGCTAGTGTAGGAGGCAATAATAAATAAGTGCATGGAGCAAGAGGGAGGAGGATGGGGAGTTGCCAAGGCGGAAGGGCCCTGTGGGCCTGGGTTTGGGACTGCAGCTCCCTGTCCTGGCCCCTTGCATTGAACTCTAAGCCTGCTGAGTGGAGGAGCAAGAGGCTATTTATAACCCTGAGAATTTTGCAATGTTATTGAATTGCTTCGACCCAGTTTCCCACTTCCTTCCTGAAATGAAATGAAGAGAGTAAGCAAACACGTGGTAGAGGGCTTCCCTCCAAGGTGTTCTTTATCCTGGGAGTGCTAATTATCTGAGAAATATCGCTCCCTTCTACCTCTTAATGTTTCCACTGGGAAGAAGGCCGAGAGGTGCTGTTTCCCCTGTAACTAGAGACAGGAATGCTAAGCATGGTTCTCCAGTAAGACTTGTTCAACGTTAGACATGCAGACAGGCTAATAAAGATGGGAATGTTGTATACTTGGAAGGACATGGAGGGGACAGAGCCTGCCTTCCTGCCCCCTGGAGCCCGCCCTGGTTTGTAGGAGTGGAAGTGGCCAGAGCCTCGGGTGGAGCAGACACAGGTACTCCCTGTGACCGTATGCCTGTGCCATGCTTGGTCATAAGACTGTGGAGCTAGTGAAGAAGAGACATGTGTAATGCTGTTACTATACTACTGGAGTATGGCCAGACCCTGTACTTCATAGAAGTACAGACAGAACGGGGTGAGAATGCCAGGGCCCCTATCCCATTTAGCTTAGCTTGGGAGAAGTAGAGAAAGCTAAGAATGGTCCAGAAGGATGTGACATCTGGGCTGGGCTTTGAAGCATGAATAGGAGCCCTCTGTCAGTCAGTGGAAGGGAACAAAGAGATGGGAGAACATGGTCTGCCTCCGAAATAGCAGGTGGTTCAGGGAAGAGCCTGACAAGACTGTGGCCTGAACAGCACACAAGGACGTGTGCACTGCCTTCTCAACACCACAGAGGACTGCTTTGTAGTAACGGTGAGCTCAGGTTAGACAGCAGCAGCAGCAGCAGCAGCAGCAGCAGCTTTAATACACAAACCAGACTCTCCACAGAGGGCCTGCTGTGGGCCAGAGGCAGAGCTGCCTTCTTTGATGTGGCGTTCCAACACCAGACCACCTGGCATCACATTCTGGAGGTGACACCTGCCAGCTGGTGGCTCTGAGAATGCTGCCTAACTTCCCTATGCCTCTCCTTTCTTGTCTAAGAAGCTGCCATTGCAGGGGGTGGGGTGGGGACAGTACATTTAGAGTCAGATGTAGTGGCTCAGGTTTGGAATCCCAGCTGCTTGGGAGGTGAGAAGAAGGATCACAAGTTTAAGGCCAGCCCATACAAATTTGTAATAGTCTGTCTCAGAAAGTAAAAAGAGATCCAAGGAAGCAGCTCAGTGATGGAGCACTTACCTAGCACGTTCAAGGCCTGGGTTGAATCCTCAGTATATGGGATTGATTGATCAATCAACAAAGCTCTTAGAGTAGTGACTTAACATTGTACAATTGGTCAATATCAGTGCTGTCCTTTATCATCAAAGGAAGGGTAGTGCAGAGGGAAGACAATGACCTTTGGTATTTTAAGACCTAACCTTAGGGGTGTGTGTGTGTGTGTGTGTGTTGCATATATGTGCGTGCAAGTTAGAGGATAACTTATGGTATCATTCCTCATTTGCTGCCCATCTCATTTTGAGACAGTCTCTCACTGGCCTGCAGCTCACCAATTAGTGTAGACTGGGTGGCCAGTGAGCCTCGGGCATCCCCCTATCTCTATCCCCAGCACTGGGATTATAGGCCCACACCACCACATGGCTGTTGTTACATGGCTGTTGGGGTTGGCGGGCAAACTCAGGTCTTGGGCTTGTGAGGCAAGCATTTGACCCACTAAAACCCAGTTCTGATGTGGTTCATCTCTTTCTTCCCCCTTCCCTTCTTCCCATTCAGTAGATGGCCAGGAACAAGTTTCTCCACCCCCTGACCTTCCGTTGCCTTACCTGTAAAACAAGAGTGTCTTCCAGGGCTCTCGAGAGCATCAACTATAGAATGATACGGAAGTGAGTCATCACCCGTAGACACTGTCTGCACGTTGTTATTATGTGTGGTATGAGTACTACAAAGTCACGCTGGAAGTGGCCTGCCCAAGCAAGCCAGTCTTCCCTAAGTGGGTTGTGCTTATTAACTCAGCCCGGGTTGGTTACCTGCGCCATAGATACATTTGTCCTCCCCTGCCAGTGATGCCCTGTCTGCTCTGTCCTCCGCAGTAGTGTCCTTCGGAGCTCGGAGTCAGTCGTGGTCTTGGGCTTTTTACTTGAACAGAACAGAAATTCAAACGGCTGTGATGTAAAGGAGCACAGACAGAGTACAGGGGGGTCCCCACAGCCTCAGCACAGGAAGTGTAGCTATGGACACAACAGCCTTTTCCATCTCCTCTTGGGACTTTGTCGTTTCTGGACTAACCTCAGCTGTATATTTCTAGATTCTTCTGCAGTGATCTTGGGTTTTACTTCTCCATAGCCTTAGCTCCTGAGTGGCTTTGGTTTACCATGGTACTTGCCCCGTATTGTTTTTTAAATATTATTTTAAATATTTTATTTATTTGAGAGAGGGAGAGAGAGAAAGAGGCAGTTAGGGACAGAGAATGGGCATGCCAAGACTTCTAGCCACTGCAAACAAACTCTAGATGCATATGCCACCTTGTGTATATCTGGCTTACATCAGTACTGGGCACTCGAACCTGGGTCCTTAAGCTTCACAGGCAAACACCTTAACTGCCAAGCCATCTCTCCAGCCCCTGTTACTATTTTTTTTAATTATTATTGAGAGAGAAACAGAGAGGAAGAGAGAGAGAGAATGGGTGCACCAGTGGCCTCTCAGCCACTGTGAACGAATGCTAGATGAATGTGCTCCCTTGTGGGCAAGCGCAGGATTGCGCGCTTGCATCACTTTTGCGCCTGGCTAAACGTGGGACCTGGAGATTCGAATGGGCATTCTTAGGCTTGGCAGGCAGGTGCCTTAACCACTAAGCAATCTCTCCAGCTCTGTTACTTTTTTTTTTAATTTTTTTTTTTTTTTAATTTGAGAGGAGAGAGAGACAGAGAGAGAATGGGTGTGCCAGTGGCCTTTCAGCCGCTGTGAACAAACTCCAAATGCATGCGCCCCCTTGTGTGAATGTGCGACATTGCGTGCTTGCATCACTTTAAAAAAAAAAAAACAACCTTTAAGCCCAGCACTTCTTGCGTCACTTTTTTTGTTTTTGTTTTTGTTTTTCAAGGTAGGGTCTCACTCTGGTCCAGGCTGACCTAGAATTCACTCTGTAGTCTCAGGGTGGCCTTGAACTCATGGCGATCCTCCTACCTCTGCCTCCATAGTGCTGGGATTAAAGGCGTGCGCCACCACGCCCGGCTCTTGCGTCACTTTTGCATCTGGCTAAACATGTGACCTGGATAGTCGAACAGGCATTCTTAGGCTTTGCAGGCAGGCGTCTTAACTGCTAAGCCATCTCTCCAGCCCTCCTGTTACTATTTTTTGTATGATCTGGATGGCTGAACATCTTCCTTCATGATTTATTTGTATTTTTAATATTTTATTTATTTGTGAGAAAGCATGTATGCATGGGTGTGCTAGGGCTTTTTGCCACTGCAAATGAGCTCTAGATGCATGCTCCACTTTGTGCATCTGATCTTATGTAGGTACTGGGAAATTGAACCAGGGCTGGCCGGCTTACAAACAAGCTCCTTTAACTGCTAAACCATCACTCTAGCCTGTCAAATGGGTATGAATTTTTGAAGCAGCCATGAATCATTCAGGGTTAGCTTTAATACATTTCAAGACAACCTAGGTGTGTCATGGGTCAACATAAAGTGATAGCCATGAGGTAATGAGCTTTTGTTTGTTTATATTCAGAAAAGGGAGTTTTTAAATGTTGTGTGTGGGCTGGGAGATGGCTCAGCGTTTATAGGTACTTGCTTACAAAGCCTACCAGCCTGGGATTTCTCAGTACTCACATAAAGCCAGATGCACAAAGTGGCGCATGCATCTGGAATTTGCAGCAGTAAGAGGCCCTGGCATGCCCATGCTCTCTCTATGCTCACAAATAAAGAAATATTTAAAAAGAACATTCTAGGGCTGGAGAGATGGCTTAGCAGTTAAGGTGTTTGCCTGTGAAGCATAAGGACTCGTGTTCAACTCTCCAAGTCCCATGTAAGACAGACCAAAGTGATGCAAGCATGCAAGGTCATACATGCGCACAAGGGGATGCACACATCTGGAGTTTTTTTTATTGCAGTGGCTGGAGCCCTGGTGCACCAATTCTCTCTCTCTCTCTTCCTCTTTCTCTCTCTCTCACATAAAAAAAAAGTCCAGTCTGTTGGGCTTACCTCAAAAAAAAAATAGGGCTGGAGGGATGGGTTAGTGGTTAGTCATTTGCCTGCAAAGCCAAAGGACCCAGGTTCAATTCCCCAGGACCTGTGTTAGCCAGATGCACAAGGGGGCGCACATGTCTGGAGTTTATTTGCAGTGGCTGGAGGCCCTGGTGTGCCCATTTTCTCTCTCTCCCTCTTTCTCTGTCAAATAAATAAATAAATAAAAATTAAAATTTTTTTTAAAAAATAAGTTTAAAAAAATAAAAAATAAATAGAATATTCTAGCCAGGCTTGGTGGTGCATGTCTTTAATTCCAGCACTCAGGAGGCTGAGGTAGAAGGATCTCTGTGAGTTCAAGGCCAGCCTGAGACTAATTCCAGGTCAGCCTGGACTAGAGCATGATCCTACTTCGAAAATCCACCCCCCCAAAAAAAGAAAGAAAGAAAGAAAGAAAGAAAGAAAGAAAGAAAGAAAGAAAAAGAAAGAACATTCTATTAAAAAACCATGAATCTTAAATCGTGGTTTGTTTCTTAATAATAATAGAATAAGAGCTTTGCTTCTTTGAGGACCTTTTGAAAGGTCACCCTTATTTGGATTTTAAAGTTCTGCTTTAGAACCATGAACTTGAGACTAGAATAAGAGCTTAGTTTCTTTGAGGACCTTTTAAAAGGTCATCCTCATTTGGACTTTTTAAAGTTCTGCTTTAGAATTGTGAATTTGAGCCTCAGAAGGCACCTGAGGCACACATTCAGACTAAAGCCCTCATGTCTTTGAGTAGAACACACAGATTTGGGTAAAGAAAGGGACCTTTACCCATCATGACATAACTCGATTAGGGCCTGAGGCCATTTACTTTCTTCATCCCAACCCCATGCTCTTTCTCTAGTGCCTTCTGCCCACTTACTGTAAAAAGAAACAGAAACCAAATAGGCAAATGGCCCAGAAAGGTAGGCTGCCATTGCATTTACAGGAAGTACACACAGGCCTAACTCCTCCATGGTGATGAAGCCAGAATGATTGCCTGTGAAGGGACTAGAAGGAAGGAGGAGGGATGAAAATGTTCTATGATTTGTTAGGTGGTGGTATCAGGGAGAAGTGTGTGTCTGTGTGTTTAGATTTGTATGTTTTCTAGATACATATACATGTATGTATATATACTTGAGCCCAGTGCACTTTGTTGTATGTAAATCACGTGTCCATCTTTGGAAATGCTCTCCCACTGTGCAATCCCATCTCTACTCCCTTTAGCCAACCCACAACCCAGGTAGTTGCAGTCAGCAGATACTGGTCACAAGGATAAGGAGGGAAGGTTGCCCACTACAAGGAATATTATCTCTTTAAATAACAGGCTATAGCACTTTATGATGTCACCAAGTATCCTGAGACCTTAGCCTGGAGATGCAGAGTGGTGGGAGCTTTGGGACTGCCAGTCCGTCCACATCAGTCCCTTTGGGCTGGATATAGTCATAGACAAGAGTTCAGACCTGCTCGGAAGAAGGGAAGAGCACCAGAGTTGGCTTCGTGTTGTAGCTCCCTTTTACCACTCGCCAGCTAGACGAACATGGCATGTGACCAAGCTCTGAGTTTCACCTTTGTCACCTTCAGATGAAGGGACAGTCTTGTTCTGCCTCCTGCAGAGGACTTCTGGGATTACTCAGCAAAATAAGTGAAAGCTCTTTGTTTTTGTATTTATTTATTTATTTATTTATTTATTTATTTATTTATTTATTTAGTATGGCAGAGTCTCACTGTAGCCCAGGCTGTCCTAACCTCCCTCAGTAGAGCAGGCTGGTCTTGAATTCGTGTCCTCTGCCTGCTTCATCCTCTTGAATGCTGTGTTTACAAGCATGAGGCACCAGGCCCAGCTAATCGAAAGCACTTTACACACACCATCCCATTTACATGGCTGGGTCCTGGAAACGATGGTATTTTTTGACAGCTAACATCTGACTCAGCCCACCCCATGCTCTTCACTCTGAGGCTGTGGGCATGTTAGAGAACAAACTTTCACCCTGTTTCTCACTAGAGACGTTTGTACCCACCAGGCTATGAGAAGCGACGTGTGTTTGGGCTGGAAAATTAACAGCATCCACCATGAGCATGCCGGGAGAAGCCGGCGGTCCCCATCCGTGAGGCACGAGTCACTGATGGGGGCTGAGCCCTGAGGAGGCACAAAGGTCTTTTTCATGAAGTGAGCGGCCGCTCCTGAGCCTATAGGCGAGGCGTGTAAATATACACTGAACTGATCATCAGTCCAGGGAGTGACTGTGTCCTCAGACCCTGGAGTGAGCTGCAGCTACGGCCCGGAATACCATTGAGCCACCACAGTTGCCTAGGAGACCAGTCACATGGGCCCATCTCCCAGACTTGTTCCCAGTGATTTATTTTCCTGTATGTGAAAGAGAAGTGGGGGAGGGGTCGGACGCACTCCCACAGCCTCGTCCTGTCCAGGGGGGTCTTTGGGAGAGTGTCCTTACAGCTCTGCGCCTGAGTCCCCAAGCATCCCTTGCCCTTGACACTGGGGACGGATATAGCACTTCCCGTCCTTCCCTGGGTTCTGAACTCTGCCTCATCCCACAGAGAGGGGCAGTGGAAAGAGAAGGTCTGGGCTCTGCCCACACCAGGGTCTTTGAGCATGCCTGCCAAGCAGAAGTGTCCTGGCTTCTTCAGCTAGCCACTCAACCAAGAAAAGACTGTCTGTGCTTGTCGGGCCCAGAGTGTGTGCGTCTCCCCTCCGCAGGTCCCAAGACAGGAATTTGCACTAAATATGTTCTTCTGCCATCGAGTCTTCTTGACCCTCAGATCACACTGCCGGCTGAGCCATGGATGATTGATGGCCTTGTCCCCTTCCTACTGCTGATGGAACTTAAAGAGACGGCAGCCAAGGAGAGGCTGTGCTCTTGAAAAATGTGCGCCAAATAACACCATGTGTTAAGTCAGACACTCTCTTTAGACTCTCTGAAGTAGATAATGACATTGAAGAGGGGCTGGGAAGATGGCTTTGTCAGTAAAGTGCTAGCACAAAGACCTGAGTTCAGATCCGCAGACCCACGTAAAATGCCAGATGTCATAGTGCTGTCCTGTAATCCTGGTGCTGGGGCAGCGGAGATAGGAGGATCCCTGGGGCATGCTGGCTAGTTTAGCCAAATCTGTGAGCTCCAGGCTCAGTGACAGACCCTGTCTCCAATATAAGCTGGAAAGAGACTGAGGAAGACACCCAGTGTCACCCTTTGGCTTTTACATGCACATATGTGCAGCCACACATATAAACATATACATGCATACACACACACACACACACACACACACTCGCAAAGAATAAAAAGGAAGTCACATACTGGCATTTGTTGTTTTGAGGCAGGATTTCTCTGTAGCTCAGACTGTCCTGGGACTCACTCTGTAGCCCAGGCTGGCCTTGAACTCACAGTGACCCACCTCAGCCTCCACAGTGCTGGTATTAAAGGTGTGCACCACCACACCACTTAATATTCTGACTTTTTCTATCTTTTTGATTTTTTTTTCTCTCCAGGCAGCTGTGTCTGTGTATGTGCTTTGGAGAAGTAGGGTCCACTGGGAACGATGCCACCACCATCTGACATCGTCAAAGTGGCCATTGAATGGCCAGGTGCTAATGCCCAGCTCCTTGAAATTGACCAGGTATGCTCCTGGTAGGAGAAGAGGGGTTGGGGTGCATGACAGAGGATGGATGTCTTTAGGCCTGGGCTCCCTGGCCTCAAGGTTAGAGTAATAGCTGGAAGGCTCAGCCTGGGTCCTGGCCCTGCCCCGAGGAAGCTGGGTCACTGTGGCTTGGGAAGGGCATCCTTTTCAACAAGAGCTGGCAGCCAGTCTCAGCACCTGGTACAAGTAGCACATAGTGATGGATCTTTCTCTCTCTCTCTCTCTCTCTTTGTCTGTGTGTGTGTTTCAGAAACGACCCCTGGCCTCCATCATCAAGGAAGTGTGTGATGGGTAGGTTGAAACTGACTTGTTTGCAGCAGTGGCAGCTAACCTCTGTGAAGGCTGTCCAGTTGGACAGATCTGGGGTGGGTAGGGGCAGTACTTGTGGTCATCCTTAGCCAATGAGGATACCCCTGAGACCTTCTACGAACCTTACTTTGGTCTGTGGTCCACGAGTGCCCCTTGAGAGGCCCAGGTGGACTGCCCTGTGCACACCTCCTTGGGTGGTCCTGACCTTCACTGATGGTCGAAGAGGTCCTTGTCAGCAGCTCACCCAACTGGTCCCTGAGCAACTCTGGAAAATTGTTGGCCTGCTCCTTTACATAAGCCAAATGGGTCATGCCATTTTCCCCTCACGCAGGTGGTCGTTGCCAAACCCAGAGTACTACACCCTCCGATATGCAGACGGGCCCCAGCTCTACATCACCGAGCAGGTCAGTATGGGGAGGCCAAGGACAGGGCAGGCAGGCTTTGTTTGCAGGTGACCTGCCCAGGGAAGATGGCAGTACTGGCTTCCTTATTGTTCAGGTAGCTTCGTTTTTTGGGTGAAGAGCTGCCCCTTGGACAGCATGGAGAACTCTGGCCTGCTCACCCGTGACTGGCTTCCCGAGGCCTGGTGCACTGGAAGAATATCTTAGAAGCTTTTTGCCAGGAGCAAGCAGGAGAAGAGGGGCTACCTGAAGCACCTGTGTCAGTTATAGTTGTCCCTCAGTATCCACAGAAAGTTGGTTCTGGACACCCCCCTCCCAGCATACAGTCTTCAGATACACAAACAGCACAGCACCTACCTGTAACCCCAGCATGTTCGCTGTACCTTACATTGTCTTTGGATGGCATGTGGTACCCAATACAATGGAAATCCTGTAAATACTTAGACTGTATCATTGAGGGAAGCCTGCATGAGAAAAGTCTGCACCGTTCAAAAGCTGTTGTTTTCTCCACAAATACTTTTGGTTCGCCATTGGCTAAATTCTCCATAGGTGGGGTTAGAAAGATGGTTCAGTGGATCAAGTGCTGTCGCTCAAGCCTGAGTACCTGAGTTCAGTCCCCAAGCCCCATGTGAAAAGCCGGGAGCTGTGGTGGGCTTCTATAATCCCAGCACTCTGATGGAGAGATGGGAGGCAGACACAGGATAACTTCCTGGAAGCTCAGATGCTCAGTGTGAGTTGCACAGCCGAGAATATAAGGAGAGAAACCCTGCCTCAAAGAAGGTGGAAGGCGAGGACTGACTCCCTAAGTTGTCCTCTGAGCTCCACACGTGTGCCGTGGCTTACTTGCACCCACATGATCTTACACCCCCACCTCAACTATACATAAGTGTGGAACCTACAGATATGGAGAGCCAACTGTACATTTAAAATGACCACAAAACTCACTGGGCATGGTGGCACATGCCTTTAATCCCAGCACTCAGGAGGCAGAGATAGGAGGATTGCCGAGAGTTCATGGCCACCCTGAGACTACATAGTGAATTCCAGGTCAGCCTGGGCCAGAGTGAGACCCTGCCTCGAGAAAAAAAAAATGACCGCAAAAGCTGGGTGTGGTGGCACACACCTTTAATCCCAGCACTTGGGAGGCAGAGGTGGGAGGATCACTGTGAGTTCGAGGCCACCCTGAGACTACATAGTGAATTCCAGGTCAGCCTGAGCTAGAGTGAGACCCTACCTCAGAAAAACAAAAAAGAAAAACCACAAGGGCTTGTTGAGTCACCATGTATGTACTGTTTTAATATTTTATCTTTCTGTTTTGTTTTTCTCTTTGCTATCCAGACACGAAGTGATATTAAGAATGGGACAATCTTACAGCTGGCTATCTCCCCGGTAAGTATTCCTCCTCCCTTGGGAGCCAACTGGTTTAACAGACATGTGTGAGTGCCTGTGGTGGGCCGGACTCTGCTCCAGAAATCAGGATGTGGAGATGAAGTAAGAAAGGCCTCGCCCCTCACAGCCTCGCTGAGCAAATGAGTGAGGGCAGTGGGGGGGACCTTTCCAGGGACTTAGGGAGCTGTGGGAACTCAGAGAGGGACCCCCCCCACCTCAGCCTGGGGGTTCCCAGAGAGCCTTCACAGAGCTACTGAAGGATAAGCTTGAGTTGTCCAGAGGAAGAAGAAAACAAGACATGTCGTAGCACAGAAACGAGGGCTCTGATACAGGGAGGTGCACTGTTTAGGAAGATCATGCTCACGGCAGCATGGAAGATGGGCTACAAGAAGGAAGGCTGGCTGCAGGAGGGATCTCTGAGTGGCCGGGAGGAATTCTCACATCCCAGCGGAGGCAGTGGGCTGGAAAGTCGGTTGTAAGGAATACTTAGGACATGACTTTCATGAACACGGTCACGTGATGGGTATGGAAGACACATGCAGTTGTTCTATATGAGCAACTCTTAAAAGATATTTTTAATACCTTTTATTTATTTGTTTATTTGAGAGAGAGAAAGAGGTAGAGAGAGAGAGTGAAAGAGAGAGAGTGAGAATGGGCATGCCAGGACCTCCAGCCACTCAAACAAACTCCAGATGCATGCGCCCCCTTGTACATCTGGCTTACATGGGTCCTGGGGAATCGAACCAGGGTCCTTTTGCTTTGCAGGCAAACACCTTAACCACTAAGCCATCTTCTCCAGCCCAAAAGATATTTTTATTTATTTATTTGCAAGGAGAGAGAGGAGGAGAGGGAATGGGCACACCAGAGCCTCTTGCCACTATAAATGAACTCCAGATTCCTGCACCATTTTGTTTATCTGGCTTTAAATGGGTACTGAGGAATCAGACCCAGGCCATCAGGCCTTGCAAGCAAGCACCTTTAACCACTGAGCCACCTCTCCAGCCCTGCTTTATGAGCAACTGTTAAAGGTGACTCAAGGAGGCAATCAGGAAGGCAGAACCAGGTGTGGTGGTGCAAGCCTATAATGCCAGTACTTAGGAGACTGAGGCAGGAGGATTATGACTTGGAAGCCAGAGTAAAAAGAACCTTGGATTGCAGAGTTGAGACCCTGTCTCAAAAGAAAAGAAGGGGCTGGAGAGATGGCTTAGTGGTTAAGGCGCCTGCCTGCAAAGCCTAAGAACACCTGTTTGATTCTCCAGGTCCCATGTTTAGCCAGACGCAAAAGGTGATGCCAGGGTGCAATGCCACACTTGCCCACAGGGGGCACACACATCTGGAGTTCGTTCACAGCAGCTGAGAGGACACTGGTGTATCCATTCTCTCTCTCTCTCTCTCTCTCTCAAATAAAAAAAAAAAGGAAGGAAAGGGTCCAGGTCAGCCATGGTGGCACACGCCTGTAATCCCAACACTTGGGAGATGGAAAGAGAAAGATCATGAGTTACTTTGTAGGAAATTCAAGGCCAGCCTGAGCTACACAGGACCCTGTATCAAAAAACTAAAAACAAGGGGGCAGGGGAAAGGTGTGCGGTGGGGTCGCAAGTCAAGATGGAGGAAGGTTTGGTCTGCAGTTTGTAATGAGCAGATAGGGTAAACTGAGAACACATAGACAAGAAGGCAGGAGGGCACCAGGAGCTCCGCAAAGCCAGGTCTAGTGGGAAAGTGAGTAGATAGATGGCAGAGGGCTCAGTAATAGTTGGGGGAAAATAGAGAGCCTTAAGTCGACCCATGTGTCAGGAAGCTTGGTTTCAAAGGAAATAGACCAAGAAGGCAGTAACTCGGGCAATGTGGAGTCAAAAGGATGGGCTTTTTGTTTGTTTTGCTTTTGTGAGGTAGGGTCTCACCTTAGGCCAGGCTGACCTGGAAGTCACTATGTAGTCTTAGGCTGGCCTCGAACTCACAGCGATCCTCCTACCTGTGCCTCCCAAGTGCCGGGATTAAAGGCGTGCGCCACATGCCTAGCAGAGAGAGAGAGAGAGAGAGAGAATGTGTTCACCAGGGCTTCTATGCAGATGAACTCCAGATGCATGTGCCATATGCATCTGGCTTTATGTGGGTTCTGGGAACTTGAGTCATTAAGCTTTGCAGGCAAGCATCGTAACTACGGAGCCATCTCTTCATCCCAGGATATGCTTTTTTTAAATAGGTAAAACATGGGAAGATGGTTCAGTGGATAAGGTGCTTTCTGGGCAGGGAGTTTGGATCCCTGCCAGGTGGGTGTGGTGTGCAGAAGGCAGAGAGTGGATCCCCACAATCTAGCTAGCTAGACTGCACTGGCAAGCTCAGGGTTCAAGTGAGAGACCCTGCCTGAGTAAAGAAGCCAGAGAGTGATCGAGGAAGACATTCAGTGTCAACCTCTAGCCTTTGTTTACATGTACACATATGTGCTCCCACACACATGCAAGCATGCAAACACTCATGCACACACACACCACAATACACATGCCAAAAAAAAAATAAGAAATAAGAAAAAACATTGATGCATGTCAGAACTTAACAAAATTGGGCAAAGAAGTAGTGAAAGGTCTCGCTCTTCCTGTCCCTTCACCGGGTTCTCCAGGTCTCTGGTCTCACTGCTCCTGTCCCCTCTCTGGGTCCCCAACCTCTCTGGCCCCTCACAGTTGTAAGTTTCTGTTCTGCGTGTCCTTGTGAGAGTTCAGATGGGAGAGGAGAGGGTGCAGGACACAGAGGATCAGGACAGAGAGGGTCCAAGGCCCAGGTAGAGGGGATCACCTTGACTGCCAGGCCTGTGACACATGATCAGCAAGGGTACAGCCTTGGTCAGTGTTGTCTTGGTGAGGAGACATCAACTCACCCGAGAGAAAGGGAAGTGGAGAGAAGTTCCAGCGCACTGACTGCACGCCTGGGTTGTGCTAAGGGGTTTGTATCCTGTCACTAAATCCTGACAAAGAGCCAAGAGGGGAGGATGATACTGGTGAAAGCCCCATTTTACAGATAGGGAAACAGAACAGGTTTTAAAACTTACTACTTGTCACTCAACTGAGCAAGTAGTTAAGTCAGCTATCAAACCTCCCCCTGTGTGTCTGTCGGGTCTTCCTCTCCCTCCTTCACTAAAGGACTTCACACACACACACACACACACACACACACACACACACACACCCAGCTCTGCTAATGTAATGTAACAGTCCAGGAGTTCCTCACTTCTGTGGAAGTGCAGAAACCTTTTATAGGCCTCTTCACAAAGTGCTTGACTTTCCCAGAAGCCCCTCTGTCTGGAGCCAAGGCAGCAGCCAGAAAGGCTGCCTCTGGAGGAAAGTTGACATTTGGACTGACGTGTCTAAGTGTGACGCAGATGGTGTTATGCGGATTGTTCTAGCCGGTGACCTTTTCTCACCGTGCACCTCTCCTCTGCCTTAGGATCTGGAGGATTTGTGGATTGCTGAGAGCTGGCCTCTCTGTAACAGTGAAAGAGGAGAGGTGAGGGAGGGATAGCGGCCAGCCTCCTCCTTGCAGAACTGGGCTCCAGACATTGAGAAAAAAGAAAGATGGGCCGGGCGTGGTGGCACACGCCTTTATGCCTAGCACTTGGGAGGCAGAGGTAGGAGGATCGCTGTGAGTTCAAAGCCGCCCTGAGAGTGCAGAGTGAATTCTAGGTCAGCCTGGGCTAGAGTGAGACCCTACCTCAAAAAACAAACGAACAAACAAAAAAACAAACAAAGATGGAAGGAGCATTTTTGCTCTTAAGGTGCATCTTTCCAGTCAAGAATACTAAGTTCAAAACACAAAGGAGGGTGAGATTGTGCATTAGCAAGGAGTAATGGGGGAGCAGGAGAGGAGGGATTTGAATTGAGGCTGGAGGCAAGAAGCAAGCACCCTGCTGGGGAAAGTTCCCAGGGTGGGAGGAAGGCTCGCCTTCACCAGCCGTCATTTTCATAGCGCTGTTTTGCAGTAAATGTCTTCCAGCTTCTTGACATTCTTGGTTTCCCCGGGACTGTTCATTTGAGGAAGGATGGTGTGAAACCTTGACAGTTCCTGAAACACTGGAAGGCTTATCACATGTTAAAATTAGAAGGGACCTTCAGCGTCACCAGTTAAAACTCTAGTGCAGAGCTGGGCGTGGTGGCGCACGCCTTTAATCCCAGCACTCGGGAGGCAGAGGTAGGAGGATCGCCTTGAGTTCAAGGCCACCCTGAGACTACATAGTTAATTCCAGGTCAGCCTGGGCCAGAGTGAGACCCTACCTTGCAAAACCAAAAAAAAAAAAAAAACTCTAGTGCAATGAGCCCTTAGTGTGTCCCTGTCAGATACCAGGTTCTCCTTCGTTGCTGTCAGTGAGCCAGGTTCCTCAACAGAACCCTCCTCCTCTGTTAAGTAACGTTCATTAATAGAAAACTCCCCAGACCCACCTCTCGGCGATGTGCTAGAGTTAGTGGATCTCCTAGATCTCTCTTGATTTCTTTGGTAGGAGTACGTGTGTGTGTTCACACTTCAATATGTATGGCATTGGGTGTTTGAGTGCTTTCTACCTTATTTTTTTGAGACACAGTCTCTCTGAACCTGGAGTTCACCGATTCACCTAACACTAGCCGACCAGTAATCTCCAAGGATTTTCTTGTCTTCACCTCTCAGCACTGGGATTAGAGGCATACACCACCACACCTGGCTTTTTACATGGGGCTAGGGATCCGAACTGAGGTCCTCATGCTTGTGTGGCAAGCTCCTTACCAATTGAGCCATCTCTTCAGTGCCAGGAATTGTTTGTTTTTAAATGTGTAGTAGACCAGAGGATACAGAAAAAGCACAGATAACTACAGATTGGTTTTAGCATACTGCAAATTCCTTGATTGGTCCCATAAACATTTATTTAGCAACTCCTAAGCCGTGTGAAGAACTATTTCTGTCTGGGGCTCGAATGTCTACAGAAAAGCCCCTAGGAGCTATGACAGAGGAGTAACCTGTCACAAGGAGCAGATGGCATCAGTTTTGTCCCTGGTCTCACAGTCCCGGGCTGCACGCCAGCTGATGGAAAGGACCCAGTCCTCCAACATGGAGACGCGGCTGGATGCCATGAAGGAGCTGGCCAAGCTCTCTGCTGACGTGACTTTTGCTACGGAGTTCATCAACATGGATGGCGTGGTCGTGCTGACGAGGCTCGTGGAGAGCGGGACCAAGCTCTTGTCCCAGTGAGTATTGCTGCAGCCTTCTCCCAGGGCTCCTGTTCACCCACCCGTGGGTGAACGAGTTCACTGCACCCTGGCTGCACACAGCATTGGGCTAAGCTGGAGGCCACACACAAAGGTCTACTTCCGAGGTCTGGCACCTCGGAGTCCAGGGGGCTCTGGGTGATTCACTGACACTGTCACCCAGTGCCAGGCCAAGTAGTCGTGAAGCTAGGGGCTGTAGGAGTTAAGACCAAAGAGGTCAGTCCATGACGGACTTTGTAATTTATGGAAAGTTTTTGGCCTGACGACAGTTAGGGAGCAGACTGGACCACTTTCATTGTGCCTCCTTCCCTTCCCTGGCCCTTGCCACCCCTTGTGTGAGTCACAAGTTTCCCCTGCCAATTGCTGTCTCCCCTCTGCACACATGAGGAGTTCAGGAATTGGTGCCTCCCCACAAGCCTCTTTACTGCCCTCCAGAGTCAGGTGGGTGTGGTGGGAAGCTGTGGCTGTGATCAGCAGTGAGTGACAGACACTCAGGTTTCTGCTTAAGCCTACTGAGCGTAAGCTGGCACACAGGGAGTCAGAAATCTTCTCTCAGGTGATGGCTCAGCCCCTGAAAATTTTAGCTAAACCAAGCAACTAATCATGGGTATTTATATTAAGTCTTGAGTCTTCCGTGTGCACCAAAGTCCTAAAGCCTCTGGCTGCTATTGGCGAAGTGCAGGGCTACACCAGTGCAGCCTTAGTTTCCTCCTCTTGAAAATGGGCGTGATGCCCTCCTTGTGTTGTGGATATAAGCAGCACTGCTAATGGGGCTCCCTCTGTACACACTGGTAAATGGAAGTACAGTGTGCTGATTACAGAGCACTATGCCGATACTTGAAGATAATATGTGTAAGAGGAGACAGAGCAGAAGATGTCCTAACCCTTAGAGCAGCCTTACTGCAAGGGCTGTGCATACTTCATCAGCTTCTCTCACAGCCACACTGGGAGGCTAAAGCTGTAAAATTGAAGTTGGAGGAGTTGAAGTGTGCATGGTTAATAACTGGTTGAACAAGGGTTACACTTTCTCCCTTACTGTCGTGCCTTTTGGCTTAAAAATGAAAGGGGACTTAAGCTCTTAGGTCTCCAACCAGCCTCAGTTGGATGAAAGTCTGTTCTGAGAGATACATAACTAACTGATGAAGCACTATGGAAAAGGCAAGCCTGGTTACCCAGCAGCCTGTTGTATTACCAGTGCTAGCTGCCCAGGCTGCCTCTGCTCCGCACCTGGCCAGGCTTGCATACGGGTACCTGCTGTTCCTTCGATGCGTTTTCCAGGGGTGTTTACTGAGGTCTGTACCTTTTGTAGCTGCCTTCACACTTGTGTTCCCCGCATCTGAATCTCTGTATTGTTTTGTGTGTGTGTATGTGTGTGTGTGTCGTGCACGTCTCAGCTACAGTGAGATGCTGGCATTCACCCTGACTGCCTTCTTAGAGCTCATGGACCATGGCATTGTCTCCTGGGACATGGTTTCAATCACCTTTATTAAGCAGGTGAGGTCTCCAACATTCTGTCTCTCTCATTCCTCTCTCTGGCAGCTCTCTGGGCATAAGGGGAGGTGCGGGCAGTGCAGCCCGTTCACTCTGGCAAAGATCATCTTTATGTTCCCTGGGGCTGCATTTCTCATCATCCAGGTATCGTCTTCCCTTGGCAACTGAAAGATTTATACGTTGTCTAACAGATGCTCGTTGGTTTACAATGAGCTCTAACTTGATAAACGTATCATGAGTTGAAAATACTATCAGGTTGAAATGCAGGTACTACTCCAGGCCTGCTGAGCCTCCTAGCTTACTTAGCAACTCAGTACACAGAAATGTCCTCAGCCTGACTGGGAGCTGTGGTTCGTTTCCCCTGCCCACAAGACAGGCTGTCATCATCACTTGCCCAAGACAAGAACAAAATGCAAAGGATGGTTTATCTTGGGGCTGCACCAAGAGGGCACAGCAGGCCTTTACTGAACATACTCCAAGCAGAACTGGTTTTCAGTGAGACTTGGATTGAAACAGCCCATCAGTCAGCACCATTCCTGAGCCTTCTGGCCTGTTTCCTTAGCTCTCCCTTTTCCCTGGGTAAAAATGTGCACGTCACCTGCAAATGTGCTTTCTAGTCACACAGCTGCAAGCCGGCCTCTTTGGGTTCCGCACTCCTTTCTTCTGCCAGAAGGGGCAGTGTTGGTTTAGAAAACTGAGCTAAGACCAGTGAATTGCACCCACTCCTGGCTTGAGTCACTGGGAACTTCCTGACACTGAAATGAGCATGTGTTAATGACTGAGAAGAATTCGATTACAAGGCCTCTCAGTTTGAAGGTCTAACTTGGTGTAGGGAGAAAAAGTATGTCAGAAGAGTAGCTGGAGATAAAATAAGCTCTGGGGATTAGCAGATCCTGTTTTTCTATACTGGACTTTCTTATGCCTGAACTCTTATTTTGAAAGGAAGAATTGAGCTCTCAGGTCTTGAGGAAACACAGTTGAGTGGACACTATCATCTGAGATGGAGGAGTCCTGGCACATTGGCTGGAGCACCATAGACCAGATGCCGGGATGCCCCTGGCCACTGCTGCCCACACCTAGGCAGAATGCCCAGAAAATAGCTTCCAGGGTTTCCTTGGTCCTGAGCTCCCCACTCTTCTCTGGGTCCAGATTGCAGGGTATGTGAGCCAGCCCATGGTGGACGTGTCCATCCTGCAGCGGTCCCTGGCCATCCTGGAGAGCATGGTGTTGAACAGCCAGAGCCTGTACCAGAAGATAGCGGAGGAGATCACCGTGGGACAGCTCATCTCACACCTGCAGGTGTAAGAGGCCCACCCCTGTCTCTCTCCCCTCCTCCCCACACTGTCTGTCCTCTTTCCTCTGACAATTCTGCCTCTGCCGCGCACATCCCTTCAGCACCTCCTCCACACAGCCATGGTGGAATTCCTCCCGAAGTTCAGGCCCCATCTTGCCAGGCTGCTGAAATCCTCCGTGACTCTCCTTTCCCTTTAGACCAACACTAACTTTCTCTCAGTGTCCTCATCCACTTGGGTGCCAGGGAGAACTCGACACATCCACTTCTGAGGGCCTGGGAGGCTTGCTTACTATGAAGGTGACATTTATATCGAATTTTGTACTTTTATTACGTGTTTTGTGTCTGAAACTTGGAACACCCTATGAACAAAGAGCCATTGTTTCTGAGTCCCCTGCTTGGGTTTAAGTGGAAACTTGGTTTGTATGTGTTGGGTGTGTGCTTACAGAGCCAATAATGTGCTGTGACAACAGCTAGAAGTGAGGGACACAGCCGGGCATGGTGGTGCACGCCTTTAATTACAGCACTTGGGAGGCAGAAGTAGGAGGATTGCCGAGAGTTTAAGGCCACCCTGAGACTACAGAGTGAATTCCAGGTCAGCCTGAGCTTGAATGAGACCCCACCTCGAACCCCCCCCCCCCAAAAGTGTGGGACAGGTGTGAGGTTGGGACACTAGCTCAAATCCTGGCTCCATGGAATGCAAGGTCTCTGCCTTCAGCAAGTACCTACTCTCTGCTAGCCTCAGTTTCCTCATCTGTAGATATGGGTGAGTCATACCCACCCCCCATCCCCAGACATCAAGGATCCAAGATTTAAAAGGGACCAGCATGGTGGCCAGCCCAGATCAACACCTAGCCTAACCGCCAGGATTTGGGGTTTTGTTGGCTTTTCACAAGCTTAGCACATCTTAGCTGTAATAAAACCAGACGGCAGGTGGCCTCTGTGAAGTAGATTTCTCTCCTTTCTGTTATTTTTTAAACTGTATTTTATTTATTTATTTGAGAGAGAAAAAGAGGCAGAGAGAGGGAGAGAATGGGCACACTGGGGCCTCCAACCACTGCAAACAAGCTCCAGACGCATGCACACCCTTGTGCAGCTGGCTTACATGGGTCCTGGAAAATCGAACTGGGATCCTTTGGCTTTGCAGGCAAATGCCTTAACCGCTAAGCCATCTCTCCAGCCCCTCCTTTCTGTTTTTTGTCTTTGCTTGGAACCATACATAACAAAGGGGCTGGCCCTCCCAAAGTCATGGTGGTGAGACTGTTAGTCCTGTTTGGCTCAGTGCTCCTTCTGGCTTGCTGGAGGGTATGGTCTGAAGAGTTCCCTGCTGGGTCCTTAGGAAGTC
Source organism: Orientallactaga bullata (assembly GCA_004027895.1). Taxonomy (NCBI): domain Eukaryota; kingdom Metazoa; phylum Chordata; class Mammalia; order Rodentia; family Dipodidae; genus Orientallactaga; species Orientallactaga bullata. Next base: position 48,792 of record PVKW010006895.1, on the reverse strand, counting down.
TGAGCTTCCAGATTGAGCTGCTCTGTCTCTCCTCTGAACTGTGCCCCTCATGTTAATCCAAGAGAAAAAAAAGCACAACAATTTCACCTTGTCACTTTTTAAATTTCCGCTTTGGAGTTTGTTTGTTTGATTTTGATTTTTTTCAAGGCAAAGTCTTACTGTAGCCCAGGGTGATCTAGAACTCACTTTGTAGCACCAGGCTGGCCTCAAATTCACAGTGATCCTCCTACCTCAGCCTCTTGAGTGCTGGGACTAAATGGTATGCCATCATGCCTGGCTATAACTCTTTCTTTTTTGTGTTGTTGGTTATTATTATTATTATTTAATGATTTGTAAGCAGAAAATGAGGGAAAGAAAGAAAGAGAGTAAAAGAAGGAGTATATGGGCACACCAGGGCCTCTTGCTGCTACAAAAGAACTCCAGGTGCATGTGCTGCTCTGTGCATCTTACTTTATGTGGGTACTGGGCACTAGAACCCGGGCTGGCAGGCTTTGCTGAGCCATCTCTCCGCTCCCCCCCACCACCACCTTTGTTTTTTTTTCAAGACAGGGTCTTATATAGCCTAGGCTAGCCAAGAACTTGTTACGTAGCTGAGGATAGCCTTGAATGCCTGATACTCCTGCCTTCTCATTCCTGGTGCTGGCATTACAAGCATGCACCAACACACCCTGCTTCACCACGTCACTTTTAGAGAATAGTTCGGCCCCAGCTTTCATACCTGACCATCCAACAAGGCTGAGTAGGACGAGAGCGACATTTTGGACCCTGCATAGATAATTCTCATTTCCTAGTCACATTACACTTCCTTCTCCACTTCTTGACTCTGAATTGGAGATGACTCCAATAGCCTCCCCCCAAAGATGGTAAAGGAACTCGCATTTCTCAGGGGTCATGCCCCGTATGGCTACTCTGGGCCCACACTGTCACCAGCACACATGTGGTGTCTACCTGACCAGGAGGGGCTGCAGAGGGCACCCATGCAGGCACCGGATTCTGAGTCCAGAGGACGGTTGTAGTGATTGTTCTATTAAATAAGAGGAGTTTGTGGTCAAAGCTTTGAAAAGACAGAATAGGCACGACCACTGCTGACATCAAATTCATGTCCCTCCAGGTTGTTGTGTTCCTTCACGTACTTTTAACAGAACTGACGTCTTACGACACCTACTGTGTGTACCTTGATGTTTTAACAAAACTGACATCTTACTATACCTACTATGTGTACCTTGCTTTAACAAAACTGACGTCTTACTACACCTATGTGTACCATGCTGTTTTAACAAAACTGATGTTTTTCTATACCTACTATGTGTATCTTGGTGTTTTTTTTTTTTAAATCCTTCCATGTCAGAGATTCTTCCAAAAGCATAGTTCTGAACCTCCCAGATGCCTTTTTGAAAATCCACTCACCACTGTGAGCTTTTCCCTCTTTGGAAAAAAGCATACAATAATTAGGTATATAGAATAATTTCTGGGTTTGCAGATACCCTAAGCTGTTTCTGAGTTCCAGGTCAAGAATCTCTACCCTAAAACACAATTTTAGGAGCTACTTAGGGTTCTTGCATATTAACAATTGCTATTGAGAGCGTTTGGAGTACTTAACATTCCTGTCTTTTTAATGGTATCTAGTGAAGCAGTCTTTCAGTCCATCATGCCTAGCTTTCCCATCACTCTCTTGTATAAATTCCTACGGTGGAGTTGCTGAGTCAAGAACATGCCCACCTTTATTGCTTTGAAGACTTAGCCCCAGGTTGTTGTTTGATCAATCTGTGATTGTTTGAAGCTGTCTGTGATCACCATCACCTTGCTCTTGCATTATCTGATCTCCCCTGCCTCTGTCTCTGTTGACACAGCTCCAACCAGGAGATCCAGACCTACGCCATCGCACTCATTAACGCACTGTTCCTAAAGGCTCCTGAGGACAAGCGGCAGGTCTGTGGCTGCCTTTCCCTACCTTTCCTCTTGGGCTCTTCTGAGAAGAATTCCCACCACACCCACTCTGCTAGGCAGAGAGCAGAAGCCCAGCCATGTTCCCAAGGGTCCCCCCTTCTAGCCTTCTGTGGCCAGAGCTAAGCAGAGTAGCTTTGCTAAGCAGGCCCCGGGGGGGGGGGGGGACGGGATGGGGAGTGGAGGCTAGCTAATTCTTGGTTCAGAGCAGAGGCCTGAAAGCTTTCCTCTGAGAATATTTTCTACTTCATGGACCAATGTGATAGCTCAACCTGGCTACTGTAGCCAGAAGCACCTCAGACAAGTGGAGAACAGGTACGGTTGTCTTCCTATAAAACCCATTTACACAGACAGCCCACAAGCCCAGTGTACCCACTGGTGAGAGGGCCAAGACTCTGAAAAGGGAGCCGGGCACACAACTTTAATCCCAGCACTCTGGAGGCAGAGGTAGGAGGATCACTATAAGTTCGAGGCCACCCTGAGACTACATAGTGAATTCCAGGTCATCTTGGGCTACAGCGAGTCCCTATCTTGAAAAAAAAAAAAAGGATATGAAAAGGGAGACCTTCTGACCACCATTGTTGGGGACCCAAGGGTCTGAGGCAAAAGGAACTTAGCATAGGTTTCATATGTGGAGGACCTGTGATCCAAACCCTAAACCTTCCTCTACTCACATCACTGTGTGATGCTGTGCAAATACGTTATGCTCTGCCTCTCGAAGCCCATTTCCTTGCCTACAATGTGGGAGAGACATTTGTTGTGCTTGTCACAAGGGCCTCATGGGGACAAACGCGACCCCTTGCTTTACAAAGGAGGGGCACAGGAATCAGCTGGATAGTAGAGCAGGTGCTGGCACGGGGTCCTTTTCCCACCTCTGGTTGGGTGGGTGTGTCAACCTCCTCAAAATCTCAGCATCTCTTTCTGTAAAATGAAAGGGCCAGGTTAAATGAACTCTAAGGGCCCTTCCAATATTAATGTTCTAGAGCTCTCTAACAAAAGCTCATGCTGTTCAGAGGAAGACTTTAATTCTGTAAATATCGTGGGCATGCTAAAATGCAATCCAAGGGGGCCAGGAACCAAACTCTAGGTAGATTCTAGACAGAGACCTAGAAGCATCACTGGTCTGTCTGTCCTTGTCTGTCTGGGTGATCTGGTCTGTGACTCTCTCTTCCTGGTCCTTGTTTGAATGTCAGCTGAAAGCTCATTCCGTCTGCTTCTCTCTGTGCTTTTTGCTTTCTGCCGGCAGGACAAGCACATTAATCCTCTAGACCTGCCCGTCACCGTAAGTAGCGCGGCTGTGTGCAAAGGGCCTTTGCTCTTCCTGGTGGGAGGTCATGGAGGCAGGAACCTCAAGGCTGGTCTAGCTGATGAGGGAGCCTGAGGCCCAGGACAGGTTAAAGGTTGTCAGTCTCACGTCAGGACATACAGAAGTAGTGCACATCAAAGTCACACAGGATTGGGGATGTGGCCCAGGCTTTCCTCTGTGACTTGCCCTTGTGTGAGTATATGGCTCAGCTAGGGAAAACAGATTGAGAATCAGGCCTGTGGCTTTTAAAAAAATTATTTTTATTCATTTGCTTATTTGACACAGAGAGAATGAGAATGGGCACGCCAGGGCCACTGCAAATGAACTCCAGACGCGTGTGCCCCCTTGTGCAACTTTCTAACGTGGGTCCTGGGGAATTGAACATGGGTCCTTTGGCTTTGCAGGCAAACACCTTAACCGCTAAGCCATCTCTGCAGCCCAGGCCTGTGGCTTTCATCCAAGTGATCACATGGTGTCTCACCTCATCTGGAGAGAATGAGGGCACACTCAGGCCCTGTCAGGACTTTTCCTAGATAGACTTGAGAGAGCTTAGACAGTCGTCAAAGGGGAGTGTGTACTCATTCCTTGGTTAGAGGGAGCTTTGGAGAGGCCATGGAAGGGGGTGCTTGCTCCTCACCCCAGCACACTGGGGAGACACTTGGTTAAGGACGTTCCTACTCAATCTCAAGACTGCTATTGGTTGCCCGCCTTGTGTGCTGTCCACAGCAAGGTTTAAGCTCAACCAACAACAAGAAGTTTCCAGGCCACCTTCCTCCTCTGCCAGCCAGTATGTGCTACAGAGAGGCAAAGTGAGACTACTCTCTCCTGACAGCCTCAACCACTTGGAACATGCGTAGAGATTTAGAAGTGAGAAAGACCTTTCAGCTGGAGGAAAATGAAAGAGCTCACCAGTACTACTAAACAGGAGAAGTGTGACAGCTCCCTCAGGCCTGCTGATTTACAGCTGTCTGTAAAGTTAACTGAACACAGCTGTTGAGAAGGGAAGACATTCTAATTAACATTAGTACAAAGTGACTGCTGACATTGGAAGGAGGAGACAGAAGGATGGTGAAAAGCTGTCAGAAAAATTAAAAGCATCATAATCGGGGACCATTCTGTTCAGGCGACAATTGCATCACATGTCAGTAGCTCCTCGGGGCAGGACAGTGTGGCAGCAGAGTCACCAGTGTTCTTGATGAATCTGAGTCTCGGGCAGTGACTGAGCAATAGTCACTGTCGTCTCCAGAAGTAAAGGATGTATGTAGATTTTGGGGGGGCGGTAATTTTTTTATGAGAGAGAGTGAGAGAGAGAATTGGTACACCAGGGCCTCTAGCCACTGCAATTGAACTCCAGACACGTGCACCACCTGGTGTACATGTGTGACCTTGTGCACTTGCATCACCTTGTGTGTCTGGCTTACATGGGATCTGGAGAGTTAAACATGAGTCCTTGGGCTTTGTAGGCAAGTGCCTTAAGCCATCTCTCCAGCCCTAGACTTTTTAAAAATTGTCAAAATATTAGTGCTGATAGAACCCTTAAAACGTTCCTCTGAAGACTCATTTAAGTGGGATACTTTATTTCCTGGGTAAACTAAATAAATAGAATGTTCCTGCCAAAGTCTGAGCCAGAGTTTTTAAAATGGTGAAGCTCTTATGAAGACCTACCCAAAGGCATCCAGCACATCGCTACTGACCAGGCTAGAGTGACTCAGGTCACCATGGGGTGCTGGGCTCAAGCCCTGTCATCTGTGTGGTCAGTGTTTCTCAGAGTTCTAGCCATTTCTGTGGTACCTGCATGGGACAGTGCGTGTGGCTGGGGGCCCATCCTGCTGCGTGTGCTCCATGTGCAATGTCCATTGCCCGGCATCCTTGTGGCAGTGTCCTGTCATATCCACGTGCCTCTGTGAAGACAGACAATGCACTTGTGCATTTCTTGCGCCCCAAGGAAGTTAATTTGCATTCATGTAAAAAAAGTGAGGTAATTTTTTAGAGTGTGAAATATATTGAATGGTCAGTGGATTTCTTCTACTCATCCATTTTTCATGTGAAAGGAATAGAATTAAGAAAAAGGCCCTGGAGCTACACCGTCTCCTTCCTCTTGCTGGCAGCTTCAGATGCGAGCCTGCGCCTTTCTTTACACTTCCTGGGTTTTCTCCACAGGACATGGCCAATGCCTTTGCACAGAAGCACCTCCGCTCCATCATCCTCAATGTAAGTGCCTGGTACCCACTGTCCTTTGTTTCGCTAATAGCAATTGTTACTGTTGTCACAGCTGTTATTCTTGAAATAGAGTGGGAAGGATGCACAGGGAACTTATTAACAGGAACTAAGCACTGTGTGTGTGTGGTATGCATGCTCGTAGGTATGTTTGGGTGTGGGTACATGCATGTGGAGATGAGAGGTCGACATCAGGTTCTTCATTAATCACTCTCACCCTTCCTTCCTTCCTTCCTTCCTTTTTTTTTTGGTTTTTCAAGATAGGTTCTCACTCTAGCCCAGGCTGACTTGGAATTCACTATGTAGTCTCAGAGGGTGGCCCCAAACCCATGGCAATTCTGCCTTTGCCTCCCGAGTGCTGGGATTAAAGGCGTGTGCTCCTATGCCTAGCCCCCTTCTTTCTTTCTTTTCTTTTCTTTTCTTTTCTTTTTTTTTTTTTTTTGTTTTGTTTTTCGAGGTAGGGTCTCACTCTGGCCCAGGCTGACCTGGAATTAACTATGTAACTATGTAGTCTCAAGGTGGCCTTGAACTCACGGTGATCCTCCTACCTCTGCCTCCCGAGTGCTGGGATTACAGGCGTGCGCCACCGTGCCCAGCTTCCCCTTATTTCTTAAGATAGGATCTCTCATTGAACCCAGACCTCACCTCACCTATACAGCAAGACTAGCGAGCCAGTAAGCCGTAGGCATCCACATGTCTCTGCCACTCCACTGCCGGGATTGCAGGATCGTGCTGCCACACCTGATGTTTTACATGGGTGCCAGAGATCCAAACTCAGCTCCTCACACTTGCACAGTAAGAACTTTACCCACTGAGCCCTACTAAGCACTTCTTAAACTGGAATGCTTTTTCTCCTCCCCTGTGAGGAGAGCTGTCTCTGGGAAGCCATCCCACCAGGGATTGTAGCATCGGGGATTATTTCAGGAAAAAGCCAGAAAGAGAGTGAGAGAATGGCATCTGGTTTTTATGCCCATGCCCTTGGGGTGTGGCAGTTTGCCCAGTGGAAGGAGGGGCCTTGTGGAGGTGTGGCTGATACTAAGGGAAAACAGGAGCCAGTCTGGCTCGCTCTCCTAGTGAGTTTTGGCTGGGTAGTAAGGAGGAGAGGAGGATGGGTAGGGAGAGCTGAGACTTACATTCCAGCATCTTCGCTTGTATAAAAAAGAACAGAGATAACTTTTGAAAGGAGAAGAGGAGAAGCCTTAGGAGGAGGGATGACATCTTCTGGCTGAAAATGGGGCCATTAGGTTAGAGGCTTTTCCATGGAAAGTTTCAAGGCTCGTGTCTGTATTTTTATTTTATTTATTTATTGGTTTATTGAGGTAGGGTCTCACTCTATCCCAGGCTGACCTGCAATTCACTCTGTATTCTTGCATCAGAAGAAGTCTGACTAGCCTGCTGGGGGGGTCTGGAAAAAAGTAAGCAGATGGCTAGAGAGGGGCTATTCATATAAGAATTAAAAGTGGTTTCTGAGGGCTGGAGAGATGGCTTAGCAGTTAAGGCACTTGCCTGCGAAGCCTACGGACCCAGGTTCAACTCCCCAGAACTCACGTAAGCCAGATTGCACAAGGTGACACGTGTGCACAAGGTGTACGTGTCTAGAGTTTGTTTGCAGTGGCTAAAGCCCTGGTGTGCCAATTCCCTCTCTTTCTCATAAAAAAGGGGTTACTGAGGAAGCAACAACTGAATCTGTGGACATGGATCATATGAGGAGTCAGGCAGGCAAAGAGGATGAACTGTCAACTGTTGGCACTGATAGCACTGGAAAATAGAAAAATAGTGGATGTGGGGGAGTCATGGCATTCTTTGGAGGATCATCTGAAGGTGACAGGCAGGCAGGACACGCAGGCAGTGTAGCTGGCGGGCTCTGCAGTCAGTGTGGTGGGGGAGGGGTAAGGAGCAAAGCTGTGCTGAGGCTGGAGTGATCATGTCAGGCTTTAGCCCCAGCATGACTGAGGAGTCTGTGGATGCTGAAAGAGGCATGTTTGAAGCAGCTGGGTGCTTCCTTAGGACGAAGGAGGAGCTGCGGGGAACCCTGGGAAGAGATCGTCCTTGTGACCATAGTGGTTCTAAGTGCAATAGGGCAACTGTGGGTCGATGGGGGAGATGAGAACTGAGGATCTGGATTCAAAGGAAGCAAGTTTATCAGGTGTCAAAACAGGAGGGGCTGGAAAGATGGCTTAGTGGTTAAGGTACTTGCCTGTGGAGCCTAAGTACCCAGGTTTGATTCCCCAATACCCACATAAGCCAGATGCATACTTCTGGAGTTTGTTTGCAGTGGCTAGAGGCCCTGGCATGCCCATCCCATCTGCCTCTTTATCTCTCTCAAACAAATATATAAAAATGTTTAAAAAAAAAAAAAAAAAAAAAAGGAAAGCCCACAGACCATAGTAAGGGGAATAAATGAAACAGCCGGGTCGGGTACGAAAGGCTGAATAAAGCTTACTGTGCACTGTGGAGCTGGCCTGCCCCGCTCTGTCATTTTCCAACCTTCTTTGATCTCCAGCAGTGCCAGCCACCTCCTTGGATGTTTGATTTGTTCAGCTGGGTTTGAGGACTAAACCAGCCAGTGCTTAGCAGGGTGCCTGGCACTTGGTGAGACTCTCTGTGGGCAGAACTGGACGCCAAGGTGACAGAACTCTGCTGTGTGTGAAGCGTGTCAGAGGTCCAAACCTGCTGAGTCGGCCAGCTTCACCTCGCCTAACTGGGTCCTCCCTGCTGCCTGCACATGCTAGAACACTGCCCCCGAGTGGTAGGGAGTGTACGGGTTCCTGGAACTGTGCGTGGAGGTACCCTTCCTGGGGAAATTTAATTATGTTAGAGACTACTTGCCTTGTGGGTTTCGAAGCAAAGATTCCACCAGAACAGATAATTCAGTATCAGGACTTAAGTGCTCTCCCAGGCACTGGCTAAGCTTGCTTTCTGAAGACCAGGACACAGCTGAGTCACACAGAGAGGGCAGACCCTTTCTGGAACAGGATTTAACTCTTCACTGGAGGAAGGAGGGGAACTTGGTGCAAACCAAGAGCATGTTAACATTCACCTCACTTCCAAGCCCTCTTATGAGGGATGGAGAGACGTGAGGAGGAAGGACTAGGGATGGACACTTAGGGAGAAGTCAGGGTGGCCGAGAGAATGAGAGAGAGAGAGAGCGCACACAGAAGAGGTGTATGGGAGACAAACAGCAGGGGCATGAGGAGCCCTGGGCCCTGAGAGCAGACGAGGAACGAGTGAGCATTGGAAGTTGGGACAGTGCCTGAGTCTGAGCTGGCAAGAGTTCTCATGCCAGAGATGGGACAGAGCAGGAGCTCGAGGGCAGGAAGTGTCCCCGATTTCATTCCATTCCGAGGGCAGCAGGAGCGAGGTGGAGCTGCCTGAACACTTAAAAATGACTCCAGTGTGGCTGGGGATCCCCGGCTTTCAGCTGGATTCGCCTATGTGTGGCTTGTGGCAACAATTGCTCTGGGCAATGTAGATGTAGGGCAAGCAGAGAGCCACCTAGAATAGCCGTGACTAGTGGAACTGCAACTGGAGCCTCGTGGACTTTTAAATGTTCTAGTGGCAATGCTAACAAGGGAATAAATAAATAAACTTATAGTTTATTTAACACAAGGTGCTCAAAACATCACTTCAACATGCAGCGGATATGAAACACTATTAATGTCACCCTGTGTTTTCTTTTCTCTGAGCTAAGGCCTGAGGTCTTGGGGACTTGTGACACCTAGAGCGTATCTTGGTTTAGACTAGCTACCTGACTAGCATCCAATAGCCACATGAGCCTCAGGCTACCAAGTTAGGCTGCACAGGTCCCATAAGATTGATCTAGACCAGGGCGAGCTGGAGAAGGCCGTTGGGGAGCTAGCGGAGCTTGGGGGTGCTACTTATTCAGAGGACGTCGGTGCTGGTGACAGTTCTAGTGTCAGAGTTAAGGAAGGGTGCTGAGGTGGGGCATGTGGGAAATTGGGTAAGAAAGGACCCAGAAAGACAGGATTCAGGACAGTGGGTGTGTGAGAAATCCTGGGAGCAAGAAGAAAAGGAGTGAGAGACAGGATCAGACCAGAGCTGACCAGCCAGGACAGGAGGGGAGAGAATATATAAGAGCAAAACAGATGGATCATGAAAAGATGATGGTAGGCTGGGGTGGGGGGCGACATCATATGAAAGGAAGTGATGAGATGACAGCGGGAGCCACACAGAGTGGGGGGCTGTTAGAGCAGAGAGCATGGAGGATGCAGTGGTCTCCACAGGGTGATAGAAGAGGAGAGGGACAAGTGTAGGAGGGAAGGGAAGGGAGAAAAGTGTGAGGTTGGACCTCCTCGTAGTGACTCAGAATCAGTTAAAGACAAACACCTTTCGCAAAGCTTGTGGGCCCGAGGAAGGGGACCTGGCTGCTTCCTGAGCACTGCTACTGCCACGCTTTAATAGTCCTGGAAGGAGCCAGCCTGGAGTGGGGCATCACTGGGGCCCCATCCTCCTTTTTTTTTTTTTAATTTAATTTAATTTTTTTATTTATTAGAGACAAAGAGAGGGAGAGGGAGACAGAGTGAGAATGGGCACGCCAGGGCCTCTAGCCACTGCAAACAAACTCCAGACGCATATGCCACCATGTGCATCTGGCTTACGTGGGACCTGGAGAATCGAACCTGGGTCCTTAGGCTTCAAAGGCATACACCTTAACCGCTAAACCCTCTCTCCAGCCCCATCCTCCTTTTTTAAAAAAAAATTATTTTAGAGAGAGAAAGAAGCAGAGAAATACAGAATGGTTGCACCAGGGCCTCCAGCCACTGCAAATGAACACCAGGTGCATGCGCCACCTTGTGCATCTGGCTTTACATGGGTACTGGGGAATCAAACCTGGGTCCTTAGGCTTCACAGGCAAGCGCCTTAACCGCTAAGCCATTTCTCCAGCCCCTCATCTCATCTTGATGGGTGCCTACTGCTCCCCCACCTCTGGATTGGTCGAGGAGGGTGGTGCTTCCACGTTTCATTCCACCTGCCTTGCTCAGGAGAGTGTGGAGGAAGGGACGGGCCCTTGGCTGCAGTGAATCAGCACCGCTGCCCCTTCTAGAACCCGAAGTCCCTGTGTGGGGAGGAGCTGCTCCCCGCCAGGCATACTTTCCTTGGTTCATCAGCATGGACATGGTTTTTCCAAGTCAGTTCAGTCCAGCCCTTCTTCCTCCTTGCCTTTGCTTTTTCTAGCATGTGATTCGAGGGAACCGCCCGATCAAAACAGAGATGGCCCATCAGCTATATGTCCTGCAAGTCTTGACCTTTAACCTTCTGGAAGAAAGAATGATGACCAAGATGGACCCCAATGACCAGGCAGGTGCTAAGGGGCCTTCTCAGCTCGAGTCCTGCTGTTTTCTTGGCTGGGGTCTGTTCTGCCGGCAGTCCATGCTCAGCATGCTGCATGGAGCCTGTGGGTGGCCCTGGGAGAGCCAGTGTGTTTACGGACTGAGGACTTGCTGTGGTGGCGCCGAGGCTTCTCAATTGCTCACTGGGATGGTCTGGCTCAGGAAGCTGGACCCTCTGTTTCTTGTCCTTGCCTCCCTAGCTTCGCTTATTGACTTGCCTCCTGTCTGCTCTGTGTTTCAGGCTCAAAGAGACATAATATTTGAACTGAGAAGGATTGCATTCGATGCAGAGTCTGACCCTAGCAGCGTCCCTGGGAGTGGGACCGAAAAGCGCAAAGCCATGTATACCAAGGACTATAAAATGCTGGGATTTACCGTAAGTTCTGGAGATCATAGGCCTCCCTCCTTGACAAGCCCTGGCAGCTCCCCATTTGTGACGTAGCAGGCAGGAAGAGGGAAAGGGTCTGGGTGTTTGGTTTGCCCTGGCAGCAGCTACTCGGTGAGTATGAGTGCACATCTGGCCCCACAATCCAAATCCATCAATTGGAAGCCCAGGAGGCCACCCAGCTACAGTGGGGGAGAGGGGACTCGTCCTCTCACCTAAGCAGCAGAGTTCTCACGGTTGAGCATGGCTCCACTGTGGGTGAGGTGGGTTCGATTAGGTACTTATTGTGCACCTACTCAGTGCCTGGCAGCAAGCTAAGTGCTAGGGATGAAGATGAGGCAGCCTCAGTCTGGGCTCCCAGGAGCTTACAGTTGAGTAGTAGAGTCAAGATGGAGGTGAGTTCTTGTGCTGGCAGTGTAAAGGTGGAGGTAGGAAGACTCCCCCCAGGTCATTCCACACAGGAACTCTCTGCGTTTCAGCCCTACTATCTTGATTTTTCAGAACCATATCAACCCAGCCTTGGACTTCACTCAGACTCCTCCTGGAATGCTGGCCTTGGACAACATGCTGTACTTGGCTAAAGTCCACCAGGATACCTACATCCGGGTAAAGGTGGGGGAGGACAGGCCTGTCACTCCCTCTTCCCATCCATACCTTCCGTCCCCACCCTCTAATCCTCGCTTCCCCTCTACCCACAGATTGTCTTAGAGAACAGCAGCCGAGAAGACAAACACGAGTGCCCCTTTGGCCGCAGTGCCATCGAGCTCACCAAGATGCTCTGTGAGATCCTGCAGGTTGGGGAGCTGCGTAAGTCTGCGCGTCCTGCTCTCCGCAGCCAGTGCTCTCCGCCGGAGCCCACAGGACTAGAGGTTGTGAGCAGATAATGTCGATAGGACCCAATGGCCTGAGGGGCTGGGCAGTGATTTCTAATTGCTGCATGAGCTGATGATCCATCTTACTCTTGTTTATGGCACTCACGGCTATTGCTTTGTTTGAGCTGGTAATTTGAGGTGTGTTGAAAAGCTCCCCCAGGCCTGTGTGTCAAGGCTGGCTGAAGCTGTAACCCAGTGGAAAAGATCAAGAAAAACCACTGGACAAGAAAGCTACTGATGTGGGGAAAGGCCCATGGTGGCCACAGTTTTCAGTTTGGCTTCTGTTCCGTCCCTAGCAGCGGGACCAAAAAGCACAAAGCCATGTATGCCAGGGACTATGAAATGCTGGGATTTATTTTGGCCCAGAGCATTCAGGTCCTTAAAGGGCTCCCAGGCCTGTGCAGCAGAGCCTTCAGCCCTTTGTTACCTCTCTACAGCAAATGAAGGGCGCAACGACTACCACCCGATGTTCTTCACCCACGACCGAGCCTTCGAAGAGCTCTTTGGCATCTGCATCCAGCTGCTGAACAAGACCTGGAAGGAGATGAGGGCGACAGCAGAGGACTTCAACAAGGTCAGTGTCGCCGTGCTGTGCTGAGGCCCACAGAAGGAGATCATCACACGACAGCCTCTGGCAGCTGGACAGCTCCTGGGAAAGCCTGAGCTGGGAAATCAGCTTGGTCTGCAGAGCTGAGTCACGAGGCTGAGGTGCTGGAAGGCCTCAGGCCCAGCAGGCTGTGACTTCCTCTAACCTCGAGCAGGTGTCGTCCCCTTGTTGCTCAAGGTCTTTGCCCAGTGAAGCTCAAACCTGCCCTCCCATCCTCTGTAGATGGCAGGAAAATCAGCCTTGCAAGGTAGTTACGGCCTACTGTAAGCTTCCTGTGTGTCATTGTCACTGCTGAAGGCAGGAGTTGTGCCGTGCACATCATGGGACCTGCTCATCAGGCCTTAGCGATCTCTGATGCCCTCCTTGTCGAGCGCTGTGCACTATGCCCTCACACGGCAACAACCCAGGAGCTGAGTGTTCCGAGGCTATCGCATAATAACAGGATAGGGGCTGGAGAGATGGTTTAGTGGTTAAGGTGCTTGCCTACAAAGCCTAAGGACCCAGGTTCACTTTTCCAGGTCCCATGTAAGCAAGATGCACATGGTGGTGCATGCATCTGGAGTTTGTTCACAGTGGCTAGAGGCCTGGCATGCCCACTCTCTCTCTCTCACTCTCTCTCACTCTCTCTCTCTCTCTGTCACTCTCTCTGTCTCAAACAAGTAACTGGAAAGGAGCCAGTTCAAGGCTCGATTCCCCAGGACCCATGTAAGCCAGATGCACAAGGGGGCGCATGCGTCTGGAGTTCATTTGCAGTGGCCTAAGGCCTGGCACACCCATTCTCTATCTATCTGCCTCTTTCTCTCTCTGTCGCTCTCAAATAAATAAATTAATTAATTAAATAAACAACAATTTTTTTAATCAAGAACAACAGTGAACAAACTTGGAGAGCGTGAAGAAGAGAAAGTTACTTGTAATGCTGCCACCCAGTGACAGCTGTTTTACACACTCTAGTCTTCTGTTTTCCTTCCTTAGTAGGATCATGCTATTCGTGGGGGGTGGGGATTAGTTTCTTTTCTTTTTTGTTTTGTTTTTCGAGGTAGGGTCTCACTCTAGCCCAGGCTGACCTGGAATTAACTATGTAGTCTCAGGGTGGCCTCGAACTCATGGTGGTCCTCCTTCCTCTGCCTCCTGAGTGCTGGGATTAAAGGAGTGTGCCACCATGCCTGGCAGTTTCTTTAACAATTGTTTTATGGAAGCTGGCACGTTTTTGTACTATACCCAGTGTGCCAGTCGCCGTGCTTGCCCGGCATGCGGCATTTCACATTCCTCATGGTTGCACATATTGGAAGACGTCCTCCTTCCTGTCACTTGAGAGGCGATGGGAGGAGCCACAGAATTTTAGTTGACTTGTTCAAGAAACAGATTAAGAAGTAAAACTCAAGATCAGACCCATCTCTTCTGACTCTACAACCCAGGGCTTGTTCCCTGATACCGCAGCTAATTGAAATGTATGAGAAATGAAGCACCTGTCACCTCTGTCACATGACCTGAGTAGCCATCTAAGCAGGTCCTGTTCTCTGAGCACACATCTGTTCACCCTGCTGTGCTGGAGACACAGGTCAGGCGGAGCCCTGGTCTCCAAAGTCAGCCTGTCCATTTTTCTGAGTGGCGTGAACCTCTCGCCTTCTTTTCCCAGGTTATGCAAGTAGTCCGAGAGCAGATCACACGAGCTTTGCCCTCCAAACCCAACTCTTTGGATCAATTTAAGAGCAAACTTCGCAGCCTGAGCTACTCAGAGATTCTGCGGCTGCGCCAATCCGAGAGGATGAGCCAGGACGACTTCCAGTCCCCACCAATTGTGTAAGTAGCACCCTAGATGGGCCCATGGGGGAGGCAGCTGGGCCACTAGCTCTGTCTTCAGAACACCACTGTCCCCATGACCTTGTGCATGTGCCTGTCCTATGCACCCAGGGAGCTTCGGGAGAAGATCCAGCCCGAGATCCTGGAGCTGATCAAGCAGCAGCGCCTGAACCGGCTCTGTGAGGGCAGCAGCTTCCGCAAGATTGGGAATCGCCGGAGGCAAGGTAGAGGCCCCGCACCCCCCAGGAGCCTGCCTGGACCACTTTACAGGGAGCCAGTGGCCACACTGTTCCCACTCACCTGCTTGGCTGGTCTGTGTTCCAGAACGCTTCTGGTATTGCCGCCTGGCACTGAACCACAAGGTCCTGCACTATGGTGACTTGGACGACAACCCTCAAGGGGAAGTGACATTTGAATCGCTGCAAGAGAAAAGTAGGTGCACGTCTCGGTGAGGGTGTCATGATAGCCCTACTCGTCAGGAGACCTGAGTTCTGGTCCTGGCAGTCTCACACTGAGCATGTGGTCTTGGGTTAGGCCCCTCTCTGAGCCTGTTTCCGTATCTGTGAGAAAGCGTCTCTCTGGCTGCCTCTCGGGGTGGTTTGGAGTGTGATTGAGGTCACGGATGTGGATGCATATGTAGATCAGGAAAGGAGAGACAACCCTGCTGAGGGGCAGCAGGTAAGCAGAAGCTAATTCAAACCTTGGCTTGGCCTCTCATCAGTTATTCATGATAACTAATTGCAAGCTAATCCTCGTCCCTTCTTGAGTTCTTCTGTGCCATGGGAATAGTAGCCACACGTCGTCCGTTTAGGACTGTGGGAGAAGCGCTGGCAGTAGCTCAGTGCTGGCAGGGGTGAGCTAGCTGGTAGCAGTTGCATTGGCATCTTCACTCTTGGGAAGGGAGAGAAGTGTCTGAGGCTCTAGTCTTTGGGGAGATGAGCCCAGATGACACCCCATGAGCTTTGACACTGCCTCACCAGACCAAGGAAGTGACCAAGGAAGAGGGAGCAGGACAAGCCCACACTGCCTGTGCCCACACTGCCTGAGCTGGGAGGAGCCTTGGAGCCAGTCGACGCTGCCCAGGGCTTCCCTTCCAGGCCTGAGGCCAGTGCTGACCAGCTTCCACATCAGCCTCCAGCTCCTAATTTCCATCATTTTGTCAGTTCCTGTTGCAGACATTAAGGCGATTGTCACTGGCAAAGATTGTCCCCACATGAAAGAGAAGAGCGCTCTGAAGCAGAACAAGGTAAGTGAGGGGCTCCACCCCTCCCACGGCGACTCTGGCAGAGCAGTCGGTGCAGTGTTTGCTCCCAGACATTCTGTTGAGAACTTTGAACACACAAAATAAACAGAACCCAAGTACATGCCTCCCCAGCCTTGGCAACCGTGGCACTTTCTGCCACGCTCTTGTCCTCATGACTCTGAAAAGCCCCCACATGTCAGATCATTTCATCCATGAATGTTTAGTATGTGTACCTACCAGAAATAAAAAGAAAAGGTATCGGGCTGGGGAGATGCCTCCGCCATTAAAGGCACTTGCTTGCAAAGCCCACTGGCCTGTGTTCGGTTCCCCAGTACCCACATAAAACCAGATGCAAGTGTTGCATGCATTTGGAGTTTTTTTGCAGTGGCAAGAGGTCCTGGTGTGCTCATTCTCTCTCTCCTCACAAATAAATGAAAAAGTTATCTATTACCAAATATCCCATTCATGTTTGAAGGTTTGCCTTTTGTCTTACTAATACCACAATTTTTGTCCATAAAAATATATCCAGGTTTATATGTGAACACACACTCATACCCACTTTTATATCGTTATTTATTGCTTTGCAAGCAGAGAGAGAGAGAGAAGAGAGGGAGAGAATGGGTGCACCAGGGCCTCTAGCTGCTGCAAAAGAACTCCAGATGCATGTGCCACCTGGTTCATCTGGCTTTACATGGGTACTGGGGAATCGAACCCAGGTCATTAGGCTCTGCAGGCAGTCACCTTAACCACTGAGCCATCTTTCCAGCCCACATACCCACTTTTAAGTCAGAACCCCAGTGAGATCCACACACTAATGTGAATCTCCTAAGTTTTCCATTCATACATCCCCTCCATGTTTTTCTTTTCTTCATGTTTGTTGGTTGAAGGAGCCACACTGCTTGTTTGGTAGTTTCCCAGGGGCCAGTTCTGCTATTTTCTCCCTGTAGTTTGACTTGTTCTTCTGTCCCAGATCTATAAATTGGCACAGGGATCTGGAGGTTTGAGCGGCTCAGATTGATTGTGTACTACAAGGCTGCATTCTGGGTGGTATCTGGACCTCTATCAAGAGGCCCATAATGGCTGTGTGTTTTTCTCTTGTCAGCAGATTGCTGCTGCTCACAGGTTAAGGCTTGCAAACTAGGGGTGTTCTTGTGCTGTGACCCATTTATTAATGAGCTGGATCACTTCTCTGTGGAGAGACTTGCCCTTAGCTACTATTGGCTTCGCTGTGCATGGTTACAGTGTCTGGAAGGAAGGAGGCTGAGGCTTAATATCATTGTGTACTATTGTTAAATCAGTGAGTTGTTCCCAGAATCACTCAGTAATGACTGGTTTTGTGTTGGTTTTAGTGTTACAAGCTCGTGGATTTTAGCAAATTATATTTGAGTCTGTTTCAGTTATTGCATTGACGTTCACACTGTCTCAGCTTTTGTCTGCAATTTGCTTTTGTTATTTTTTTTTTTAACTCTTAAGACAACTTTCCTGTGCCAATTACAGCATGATAGAAAGAGGTCATCTTGGAAATACAAAATAAAAATTTTTAGGTAAACATACATTCACGGACTCTGACATTCAAGAGTTCTCTGAATGTTGAAAACTGCTTCCTTTCAGTCTGTTTGGTTACTTGTTTATTTGAGACTAGGTCTCCCTATGTAACCCAGCCTGTCCTTGAACACTCAGCCTCCCAAGTGCTGAGATTACAGGCATACAGTACCACACCCAGCTCCGGTCTTAAAAGTGGGTGAGTTAAGGTTAACTAGCATTGGTCACACCTATGCACATACTTAGGGCCATTGGTGATGTTAAAACGGAGTCATTTCTCCAAGTAATGGAAACCCTTTCTCCTCTAGGAGGTGCTGGAATTGGCCTTCTCCATCCTGTATGACCCTGATGAGACCTTGAACTTCATTGCTCCTAATAAATATGAAGTGAGTAGTGTGCCCTCGCCGTGGCTCTTCAGTTGGAGGGGAAGAGTGGGCGGAATAGGAGCATTGCCCTTAAAGCAGGTGGCCACAGTGGATCTCCAGGGCTGGGACTCCAAGGATCTGCCACACTGGGCTGCGCTGTGTTACTTGTTACAGCAGCTCGTTCTCATCAGAATAGGGACATCTCAGGTTAGCTTCCTGGCATGGCAGAGGATTCTCCTCTTAGCAGATTCTCCATGGCCTCTACTCAAGGTGGACTTGACAGGAGCTTCCTGCTCAGGCCTCACAGTCATGTGAGATGGGTCCAGCCTAAGCTTTGGAGCCAGCTGGATGTGCTTGTCACGATAAAGGGATAGGTTCCACCTGCAGCCCAGGAAGGTACTAGTTGTTAACTGAGGCATCCATCACTGGGCCCTTGCGGTGGGTTGCAGGAAGAGTGGGCACTTAAACCTGGCTTGAGCTGCTAGGGGAGTTTTGTTGGGAGGAAATGAAGAACAGGCAGGTACAGGAGGAGGTGAGCAAGCCTCCGGCTGACAAAGGAAATCAGAATTCAAGGGAGGGTGAGCAGTGTTCTCTGCTGTCCACTGTGTCCTTCAGCAGCTGCCAGGTCAATCGTTCTATTTTTATTTATTTATTTTTATTTACTTATTAGAGAAAGGGAGAGAGAAAGGGTGCACCAGGGCCTCTGACTACTGCAAACGAACCCCAGAAGCATACACCACCATGTACATGTGGCTTACATGGATTCTGGGGAGTGGAACCTAGGTCCTTTAGGCTTTGTAGGCAAGCACCTTAACTGCTAAGCCATCTCCCCAGCCCTCTATTGTTCTTTTGTTTGTTTGGGTTTGTTTTTTGTTTGTTTGTTTGTTTGTTTTTTGAGAATAGGTATCATATAGCCTGGGACTGGCCTCAAATTTGCTATGTAGCTGAGGCTAGTTTTTTTTTTTTTTAACTATTTTATTTTTATTTATTTATTTGAGAGAGAAAATGAGAGAATGGGCATGCCAGGGCCTCCAGCTGCTGCCAACGAACTCCAGATGCATGTACTACTTTGTGCATCTGGCTTACTTAGGTTCTGGGGAATCAAACCATGATTCTTTGGCTTTGTGCAAGTGCCTTAACCGCTAAGCCACTTCTTCAACCCTGAGGCTAGTTTTGAACTCCTGATTCTCCTGTCTCCATCTCCTAAGTGCTGATATTAAAGGCATATGTTATCATGCCTGGTTATGTCAATTTCTTTAGTACTTATTATTTTTAAAGATTAAAGTTTTTTAATATTTTATTTATTTGCAAGCAGATACAGACACACACATATACAGAGAGAGAGTGAGTGAGTGAGTTTATGGGCATATCAGGACCTCCAGCCACTGCAAACAAACTCCAGATGCACGCACTACTTTGTGCATCTTGCTTTACATAGGTTCTGAGGAACTGAACTCAAGTCATTAGGCTTTGCAGGTAAGCGCCTTAACCACTGAGCCATCTCTCCAGCACCTTAACTGGAATATTTAAGGTTCCCTTTCTTTGAAACAAATTTCATTCCTACAGTGTTCCTGTTTGTGTCCTGCTTTTCCCCTAATATGTATTTCCCACTCCTGTCTAATTTGGGGGACTTTGGATGGTAATACTTCAGGATTGCTACCCATTTTGCTGTGTTCTTTAAGTGAATTCTTCCATCCCCATTTCATGTGGTTACAAGTTGTCATGTAAATCTCCCGTAAGAAACAGGCCCCCTAGAGAAAGTGAGTGGGCACCTCCCTGTTATCCTTGTTTTTGACCCATACCGGTTTTGCCTGTTCTGAATGGTGCCAGAAGGGATTGCTGTGTATCTATTGTAGCCCCAAGGCCACCATGTGACATGTTGCAACTTGCCCACAGTACTGCATCTGGATTGATGGCCTCAGTGCCCTCCTGGGGAAGGACATGTCTAGCGAGCTGACCAAGAGTGACCTGGACACGCTGCTGAGCATGGAGATGAAGCTACGGCTGCTGGACCTGGAGAATATCCAGATCCCCGAGGCACCGCCACCAGTCCCCAAAGAGCCCAGCAGCTACGACTTCGTGTATCACTACGGCTGAACCGGAATGGACTGGGGCCCGGAGAGACACTGGCAGTCTGGTGCCTTGCCCTTCACTTGTACAGAATCTCTGGTGATCATGGCGGCTACTCCTCCAACCCACCTGGGACCCAGAGCTTCTCTCGGCCCCTGTCTACTAGTGTCAGAGGTGGGGTACGCTGCCCTCCTCAACACTGACCAGCCCAGGGTCTGAACAAAGATGCTCTTGCCTTCCAGCCTGGAACTGCATCTTGAACTGGGCTTAGTGACAGCCACTACCTTTTCTTCCCAGCCTGCTCTCCAGTTGGCTGGACCCCCTGTGAGCCAGAGCTGGCCCAGGAAAGACCACCCACAGGGACAGGTTGCTGAGGGTGATGAGAGGCTTGGAGTGACTGCCTCCCAGGGGCCCATTCAAGGACAGGCCACGGGCCTTTGCTTGGGTCTGTGCGAGGGCTCATCTGGTGCCATGCTGCTGTTGCTTGAGGTTTGGCCCAGCATCTGCAGTCTCTAGGGCCGCAGAGCTCTCTTGCTCATGCAAGTACTGGGGCAGATGGCACTCTCCCCCCAAGCTGTCAGTGTCATCTTGGCCAGGCAGAGGCCTCCTAGGTGAGTCCTGCCCAAGACTCCTGCTCCAGGAATGCTGCAAGGAAAACGTAGGCCTAGCCTGGTGAGGTCACAGAATTCCACCCCTCCCCCTACATCTAGATCTTTCCTTTCTGGGGTGAATGTTTCTACTCATCTGAACTGCAGCCCCCTCTGGTTTGCTTTCTTTGGCCTTTCAGAATCCAGGAAGTTTGCCTTCCCTTTCTCTCCTTCCTGGCGCTGTGGTTTCTGCCATTGGCCATGATTTTCAGGGAGCTGGCCGAGACCAGCTAAGGCCACAGCTGTGCCATGGGTCTTCCCTGGTGCTTGCAGCACTTGAACCACACGCAGCCTCTCTCCTAGGATGTACGTTAACATGGTGGCATTCAGTATTGGTAGCCTGGCATGGTAGGTACTACCCAATGAAGAGTGTACTATATATTTTCTTTACTATAGGCCATACTTATACAGACATGTATATATATTTATATGTAAGATCCACCTATCATAGGATGGACTGGTTGGGGGGAAATAAAAGTGAGGGTAAAACAGTAATGTTCCTAGTCACGAGCCATGAGTAGAGCCAGAGGGCAGTCAGGAGCTTCCTGTCAGCAGCCATGTTTTCAATAAATACGCTTTCATGTACAGACTGGTTTCCGGTACTGAGGAGTCACTCAGTCATCCAGCAGCCTGGATTTCAGTGTGCTTGGAAGCCTTGGAGAGCTCCAGCTGCACCCCCCCACCCTTGCCACACTCCCCTTCCTCATCCACCCTGCCCCATCAGGCGCGCGAGTGCACACACACACACACACACACACACACACACACCTGCCAGCAAAGGATACTTGAAGATTGTGACCCTGGAACAAAATGTTTCCTGCTCAGCCCTGCTGGGTACAACTCAGAAAGGCATGCTATACACCCCCATGAACACATCCTCCTTCCTGCCAGGGAACAGCTCAAGTACTCGTGTCTTACAAAGAAGACACATTCTGCACCCTGTGTGTTGCTGTGCTCAGTGCCCAGCCTTCCAGCTGGAGCTGTAAGCTGTTGCTCCAATCCACAGCCCTGGTAGTTGGGAGGCTTGAATGAGGGCAATGATGAAAATAGATACTTGCTCTTGCCTCAGAGATGGGAGCGGGGACTAGCTCTTTCAGAAGGCAGAGAAAAGCACAAGCATCCAGGGCTGAGTGAAGCCAAGACCTTGGGCTGTGATGGGTGCCATTGTAGGTCTTGGGAAGCACTGAATGAACTATGCATGCATGGTGCCAGCTGGCAGCGGCTTCCGCAGCAGCGTGCACAAAACACAGCCTACACTCTGGCCTTGAGTGTTCTGTTAGGGCCAGGAGCCCAGCTGAGTCACACTAAATCCGTTTGCGGCCCAGCCTGGTGCAGAGCCCCAGAAGGAGGACAAGAGCAGGAAGAGTGGCCCCTAGCCTTCCTGGCTTAAATGTTCTAACCCCTGCCGACAAACACCTGCCTTTCAATCCGTTTTGCAAGATACATCTTGGGGAACATTGCAACCTGCCGGTTCCTGAGCTCCCATGAAGACTGGCGCCTTCTCGCCCCTCCAGTAGTAGTCTTCTGTTTCTTCTGGAATGCTCTTACCCTCTTCAACCCATTAAATAATTCTCACAAAATCTTAAGCTTATCACACATGTCTATTCTTACTTCGCCTAGACCTCGTTTAAGTCTCAAAATGCAATGGTCCTGGGCATCGCTTCCAGCTGGCTTGAGCTCCCAGAAGAAAAAAGTCTACGAGAAAGCCGGGCGTGGTGGCTCACGCCTTTAATCCCAGCACTCGGGAGGCAGAGGTAGGAGGATCGCCGAGAGTTCGAGGCCACCCTGACACTAAATAGTGAATTCCAGGTCAGCCTGGACCAGAGTGAGACCCTACCTTACAAAACAAAACAAAACAAAAGTCCACGAGAGATTTATATCTCCGTGGATCTTTCCACGATCGCCCAGCACTGGATTTGACGTTCAGCAAAAACTAAGCAGGTGACCTTTGTGCTGGGGGGGTTCAATTTGCATGAGGCCGTGCGCTTTAGAGGTGCGCTCTTCCCCAGACGGACGCGCTAGACCTCCGCGGGCCCCGCCCCGCCGCCCTGGCCCCGCCCCGGCCCGGCGATTTCCGGTGGGTCCGCCCCTCCCACGGCACAGGGGCGGGGCCTGGCGCGTACTTCCGGCGGGAGAATCCCGGGCCCGGAGCGTTCGGGGCCGAGGTGAGTGGCTGTGCTCGGCGGGCGTCCCCCGTGGACACGGAAGGTCCCTTACCCGGGCCCGGCGCGCGGCGGCTGGGCTCGCCAGTGCTCCTGTCCGCCCCGAGCCTCAGTTTCCCCATCTGGAAAGGGATCGGACGCCCTGCGGAGTGAGGGCCCCGTGCCGGTTCCCTTATGGAGCATCTGCTAGAGACGCGGCCCGGGCGGTGGGAAGTGCCACGCGCGGCGGGGGTGGGGCTCTCGGGGAAGGGAGCGGCCGAGCAGAGGCCCGTGGGAGGAGGGGGAAGGCGGAGAACCAGTACCGAGAAGGACGCGGGTGCTGGGGCCAGGGATGGGAAGATGGGGTTGCAGAGTTCACGGCAACCCCGATCCGGGCAGGACTTCTTGTGGACTGAGTGGAGGAGTGCCGATGGCCAGTGAGGTCGGTGATGAAGTCATCTCACTGGTGTGCAGATGGTACGGGTAACAGTGTGAAAAGGAAAACGGCGGGGGAGGCTGGGGTCAGGTGAAGGTGTCAGGTAAACTGCTACAAGACCTTGGGGATGGGTCCGAAGCAGTTGCAAGTGGACCTGATGGGGCTGGGTTTGAAGAGTTAGGGAGGCAAAAAATGACTTCACTGGTTGGTTGCTGTGGGCTTAAGTAACCAGGTAGTTCAGGTTGTGACTTTGGAGTAGGTAACAGGCCTGAGGGGTAATTAAGATATTCCCCCCGGGGGGACGGGAGTGGCACCTTGAGTTTCCCCAAAGGGCATTGAGGTAGCCTGCTCTGTACTCACCAAAAGGCTTAGGGCTAATGAGTGCAGGAGTCATTAGCAAGCTGGTTGAGTCAGATGACATGAACTGGGATGAGAATTGAGACAGAAAAGAGAACCCAGGTTCCAGGACCCAGGCACCAGTTGTTCCAAGTTGAGTTGGCATGGGCCAAGAAGTTGTGCATAAAAGCGGAAGAGAAGCCAGAAGTGTGGAGGGTGGCGTCCAAGAAGTTTCTCCGGAAGGAGGAAGTTGTTCGGTTGTGTAAGAGAAGCGCAGAGACTTGGCCATGCAGGGTATTGGGGAAGAGAACGAGGTGTTGTATTACATAGTTAACAATGGGGCAGCCTGAAGTGAAACGGCGGCAGGGAAGTGGGGCTGACAAATGAAAGGCGTGTGGGAAGTTTGGCTGTAGAGATGGGGGAAGGGAGTGAGCCCTACCATGGGCCAGCTTGATCAGATGCTGGGCTGAATGCCTGCCATTGGCCTCCCTAAAAAGCACATGGTTTTATCCCCCTTCATAACTGGAGAAACTGAGTCCACAAGTCAGGTCGCTTAGAGTCACAACAGTAGGTAGAGGCAACAGGATTTGCTCCCAGGTCTGCCTTCAAAAGTGTGCACTTGGAGAGCACTAAGCTACCCAACTGGTGTGACACTGGTGGAGGTTGAGGGCAGCCAGGTGCCACAGCAGTGTCCTTGTTCCACCCTGTGGGGCTGCTGCTTCCTGGGAAAAGGCAGGCCCAAGATGGAATCCCTTTGTTGAACAAATGCAATTTGAAGCCTTTTCTCCCTTACCATAGAGGAAGGGTGAGGCCCTTACTGGTTCCAGTGCTGGGCAAACAGGTGTTAATGAATACACATTTGAGTAAGTGGCTGGCTGTTTAATTTCAAAGGCCTTTCTGGCTGAGATCTGGCTTTGGGGTTTTTTGGGGGGGAGGGGGAGTGGGGGTGACTTTCTGAATGCTAATAAGACTATGAGTGTTATTAACAACTTAGTTACCACTGCTCCATGTGGTCCGGGCTTTGCAGAGCTTCCTGGAGGTGGGAGTCCTGGACCAGCTCTTTGAAGGAAAGGCAGGATTGGAGTAGTGGAAGGAAGGCATTGTAGTGTCAGAACAGGAACTGAGCAGAAGTCAAAGCGACAAGGAGTCTACTCAGAGAAAGGAACAGAATACTTCAGCATGGAAGCCACTGGAAGGACCATGAGCAAGTGCTAGGAAGAAAATCTTTTTTTATTTTTCAAGGTAGGGTCTCACTCTAGCCCAGGCTGACCTGAATTCACTATGTAGTCTCAGAGTGGCCTCAAACTCACCATGATCCTCCTACCTCTGCCTCCCGAGTGCTGGGATTAAAGGTGTGTGCCACTATGCCTGGCAAGAAAGTTTTTTTTTTTTTAATTTAATATTTTAATTTTTTGACAGAGAGAATGGGCACACCAGGGCGTGCCCTCCAGCCACTGCAAATGAACTCTAAACACATGTGCCCCCTTGTGCATTTGGCCAATGTGGGTCCTGGGGAATCGAACCTGGGTCCTTTGGCTTTGCAGGCAAACGCCTTAACCGCTAAGCCATCCCTCCAGCCCAAGAAAGTCTTTTTAATCCAGCAAGCAGCTTGCCCTGTGACTGACTTGAAGGGAGAACAGTGGTTCCCAACAACACGTGCACAGTGGTTGAGGAGATTATTGCCTGCAGTACTGTGCAGTGAACCCCGCACTCCTTAGATGCTAGGCAGGTTCCACGTCCCCCGTCCTTCCAGGAGCACTGTGGATCCCCAGGCGACATTCAGCAGTGTCTGACAGTTTGTTACAACTAGGGCTGGAGATAGGATGCCCCTGGCATGTAGTGGGTGGAGGCCAGAGTTGCAGCTGTGCACAGGGCTGGACTTTTCTAAAGATTCACCCAGTCTTCTGTGGTGCCAGGTTGCACCCCCCCCCGTGTCACCCTACAAAGGTCATCTAGGGAGATGGGGGTCTCCGACAGCAGGAATGAAGGTGGGAAGGAACCATAGTAGGGTGGTGGTGAGGGCAGAGCTGACAGTATTGGGTTTCAAGAAGGCTAAGGCCAGGAGTGGGGAGGGAATCGGTGGAGAATGGACTTCTGCCTATGGTGGTGCGGGTGCTGTCCTGGAAAGTGGGAGGAAGAGCAGGGTCCCTTGAGTGGGGAGTGGGCACCAGGGGTTAGTGTTGGATCCCATGGATGTGAGATGTCTGAGGCTCTGCAGGGGAGAAGTCAGCAGAGGGAACTGCCTCTGGGACTGTGGGAGCCACACCCGCCTGTCAGCTGGGGAGTTGGCTTGCTGAAGGCATGAGGTTGCTTTAGGCCAGGTAGTTCAGTGGCTCTCCCCCCTCCCCATCCACCATAACCTTTGTATCACAGATGTCTCATAACTACCCCTTTTATTATCCTCAAATGAAACTGACAATTAGTCAAAACTGCCTACACATAATTTTTAAAAATCAATGTTGCTCTAACTAGAATAGGAAAGAAAAGAAATCGACAAGGAAATAGAACATGTTTTCATCTGTTAGTTTCTGGGCACAAGGTGCTGGAGTCACAGACCCCAGTGGGTTTCCTTTGCCACTGAACGTGAGGAAGTGTGCTTGCCACAAGTACTGGCTCAGAGCTCTGGTGTCAGCAGCTCAGGGACCATCAAACGCCATTGCTGCCAATCACGGTTTCCCAGAAAGGGAGCTCTTGGTACCACATGGACAAAAGGTGTTGGCAATTTCTGTGCATGGCAGAGCCATGGAAAACTGTTTACAGTAATCATAAACCAATCGGGGACCTTTTGCCTCCGTGAATGTCAAAATCACACAGAATGCAGAACAACGCTTGGTTGTGTGAGCCCTGCTTTTGTGATTCTTGCTCACGCCAGGAGCCTCCCCCAAGTCAATACCGCAGGGTTCCAAAGTTCCTTTGCAGCCTAAAAGTCCTTTTGGGTGCCTTGAGCCAGCTCCCAGGTTGTCGATGGGGAAGGGGGGCAAGTGCCGGACGAGGTGGAGGGGGGTCTGATGCTGTGGTTCTGGGAAGGCCAGAAGGGGAGGAGGGAGACTAAAGGAAGAGCCGTAGATGAAGCAGTGGTGTGTATACGGGGCCCAAGCTCACCCAGGCAGAGCTAGGTTCCCATTGTCCCCTGAGCATGGCTGAGCAGGGCACTGCAGGGTTGACTGGTAGTAGTGGTTTGGCCAGAGCTTGAGGCAGGCTCCTCTGTGGGAGTAGCTTCTGGTAGTTAAGGCTAGGTAGGCCTGGTTTGTTGTTGTCAACCCCCAAAGACCAGGTCAGTCCCCTGAAAATTCCACACATGTATTACTGAGCCATCAGACCAAATGGAGAATTTACAGAATGCCAAGTGTGTACAAAGCTGGTGTGAACACTGCCCTTTAACACTTGTGGTGTTCACAGCCTTGTAGGGGACACTACTGTTACTCAAGGGTCTGGGAGTGGAGCTCAGTGGTAGCACGCTCCCTGCTCCTTGGCACGAAGCCCTGGGTTCCGTCCCCGACACTAAAAAGAAGAAGAAAAACCCAACAGTCCGATCATGCTCCTCTGAACTGCTATGGCGAGAAAGTAGGGAGCCATGAAAGAGGGGGACAGGTGTAACAGAGAGTTCCTGAGGAAGCAGCATGTGAGTTGAGAAGAAGTAGGAAGCACTGGGGAAGGGTAGGCTGAGTGGGGCATGCCCCTCTGGGCAGCCGGAAGTGGCCTGCTGAGTGGGGAGCTGAAAGGTGCGGCCAGATTGGACCCCGCAGCCCCAGGAAAGGTTATGACCTTTTGTAAGAGGGCTGGACGCCCCTGGAGATTTGAAACAGGTCTGACATGATCAGATTTTCATGTTGGAAGGTCACTTTGCTGAGAAGCCACAGAGAACAGCTTGAGATGACCTAGGGTCCTGAGTGCCTGTGCTAGAATGGAAGGCCTACCTCAGAAGCTGTTGCCCACACAGCCAGCCTGGGCCTGGTCTCTGGCTCAAGCCACCAGAACCACCCTCTCCTCTCTCCAGCAGCAGATCCGGGGACCTGGGAGCCCTGCATCCAGCTAACCATGGACCGGGTCAGCCCTGGCCACCAGCCCATTAGGTGAGGAGTCCAACCTGGGCCGGTTGAGCATTGCGACCTATGGAGGTGAAGAGAACTCTTCCAGCCAGGGGACCTGCCCTTTGAAAACCATTGTCCAGCTTGCCCAGCCCTTCCTGCTGGCTGTCTTCAGGAGAGGTGCCTGTCCCTCTTGGCCCAGGGGCTGGAGCACAGCACCTCCTCCACGGATGGGGAGGTGGGCCCTGGACGTGGCCTTTGTGTGGAAGGCAGTGTTGACTCTCGGCCTGGTTCTGCTCTACTACTGCTTCTCCATCGGCATCACCTTCTACAACAAATGGCTAACCAAGGTAACCAGCAGTGGCCATAACTAGTGAGGTGTATTGGCCCATGGTGGGTTTTGCCTAGATGTAGGCCTTGGGAAGGGCTGGGACTGGGCCCCGGACCGCCTCGTCTCTGAGTGACCTCCATAGTGGGGACTCACAGTCTTGCTTTCTGAGGGCTTGTGAGGCATTGGAGCCCCTCCTCGCTGGGTTATCCCCCACCACTGAGGAAGCAAGGAGGCTGCGGGGCAGCTCTCAGCAAGGAGGCCAGGAGGCTGCGGGGCAGCTCTCAGCAAGGAGGCCAGGAGGCTGCGGGGCAGCTCTCAGCAAGGAGGCCAGGAGGCTGCGGGCAGTTCTCAGCAGATCCGGTGTCTGCTTTGGCCCGCAGAGCTTCCACTTCCCCCTCTTCATGACCCTGCTGCACTTGGCCGTGATCTTCCTCTTCTCCGCCCTGTCCCGGGCGCTGGTTCAGTGCTCCAGCCACAGGGCCCGTGTGGTGCTGAGCTGGACCGACTACCTCAGAAGAGTGGCTCCCACAGGTAGGTCCCCGTGCGAGGAGGCTGGGCTGCTGAAAAACCTAGGGCCTAGCCAAGGGACGTCCTCTAGACCTTGAGCCTGCACTCCACCGCTGCCCCACTCCTCCTTCCTCCACCGCTGTGTCTCAGTTCCACCCCTGGCCTGGACATCCCATGGCCAACATGATGCAGAGCAGGCAGTGGCTCTGTCCTTATAGGCTAGATGGGCCACGATGGACTCCACCCAGCACATAGGTGGCCATACTGGTCAGGACCAGACCGAATATTGAATAGACCTGTGGGTGCGCACCCAGCAGTGTGTCACAATGGGAGCTGAACAGGCCTCAGTGGGAGAAAGAATTAGCCCAGTGCCCACTTGAAAAGTTTGGCAGGGTCAGATTAATCCCCCTTTCAGGAGCTATTCAGATTAGTTAACCAAAGGGAACTACAACCTGGCTAGTCCAAGAATGGATCCCTACCCCTAAAGCTGGCTCATACCCTCTCCTGCTGGGAATGGTGAGTGGAAAGGAAGGCCTGGGGACCCCAGAGAAGGAGCAGGGAGAGAGACAGAGCAAGAAGGGGCCCTGGGGTGTCTCGGCAATGTGCTTGCAAACCAGCCCTCATTGCTTGATGCCCCTCGTCTGTCTGCACAGCACTGGCAACAGCACTTGATGTGGGCTTGTCCAACTGGAGCTTCCTCTACATCACCGTCTCACTGTGAGTACCAGCCACGCCCTCCGCCTCCCCTCAGGCCAAGCTCCCTCGCTGTCCAGCTGGCGGTCTGCACGCCCGCCCGACCACCCGGCCACGGGCCAGCCACTCCACCACTCTCTGGGACCAGCCCATGCTCTCTCAGCTCTCCGGGAAGTCTCCAGCTCTTGAGTAAGCCCGGCACAGGGGTGCTGCGCTTGCCTTCCAGGCAGCAGGTGGCGCCACGGGACCCGGCAGAGCAGTCACAGGCATGGTGGGGAGAGCAGGCAGTGGAGGAGAGGGGCAGGTCCCCGGGCACCTCTCAGAGCCCATGCTTGCACCACGGTGGCTTCTCTGATGTCTGGCTTCAGAGAGTGCAGGCCTGCCTCCTCTTTGTCCCCATTTCTCTCATCCTCCTTACCTGGTCTCAGCCAAGGGCCAGGTAGAGAACCAAACTGAGCAAGCGTAGTGTCAGACCTGTGGCTCTTCCCCCATGACCATCCAGCCCGGGGTCACAGATTGCTTCCCACTAAAGGTCACTCACTTGCCAGTGCAGACAACTCTCCTGGGCCCTGAGCAGCACCAGTTGCCCTCTGGGAAGCCAGGGCTCCCCTCCTCCAGCTGTCAACCTCTGTCCTGGTGGTGGGTGTGAGCTCCAGGCTGCAGTGGTGCATTGTGGGTATCTCCACTTGCAGGTACACAATGACCAAATCGTCCGCTGTGCTCTTCATCCTGATCTTCTCTCTGATCTTCAAGCTGGAGGAGCTGGTGAGGCCCCACGTCCCCTGTCCCCCTGTCACCGCAGGTGCCCAGAGTCAAGGAGGGACTCTAAACACTGGCTTGTCACTATGTGACAGGAGACAGTCTTGGCCTAGGTGGCTGAACTGCTCTTCTCTGAGGAGGGACCTGGCTGCATGGGTGGTAGCAGGATGTTTAGAAAGGTGTGCTCAGGGGCGGACAGAATGAGAAAGCATGAGGGTCTGTGGGGCCGGGTCCCAGGGGGTTCTGTTGGAGGGGACTGTGTCCCTTGTTTGCTGGGGAGACACTTGAGACCTGGAACTGGCATCAGAAAGCATGCATTATTTCAGATCAGTTACGGTCCAAGGGCCATGCCAGCTGAATGTGGCTCCTGCGTCCGTCAACGGGCATGGCCTATCCAGGACCCCAGGAGGGGGTGAGGTGTCCAAGGATGTCTCGCCCCATGGGCAGCTGGATAACAACTGACCCTCCAAGTACAAGAGTGACAAACTCTTAGACCCTAAGCCCCCCAAGTGAGCTGCACTGCTCCCCCTTCCCCAGCGCGCGGCCTTGGTGCTGGTGGTCCTCCTCATCGCCGGCGGCCTGTTCATGTTCACCTACAAGTCCACGCAGTTCAACGTGGAGGGCTTCGCCTTGGTGCTGGGGGCCTCGTTCATTGGTGGCATCCGCTGGACCCTCACCCAGATGCTCCTACAGAAGGCCGAGCTGGGTGAGACAGCAAGAAGGCCAGGTGCAGGCTAGGGCTGGACAGCCACGGGCCAGGCCTGATGGCTCTCTATTTGTCCTGCAGGCCTCCAAAACCCCATTGACACCATGTTCCACCTGCAGCCGCTGATGTTCCTGGGGCTTTTCCCTCTCTTTGCTGTGTTTGAAGGTATGTAGGGTCCCTCACCCCCCAGGCCATGGTACCACAGATCCCATGGCCATGCTCCAAGCCCAGAAAGCTGCCAGTTGTAGAGACCATCGGTGTCTGAAACACAGCCTCTCGCCTAGAAGTTGTGGGCTGGACGGATCGGATGGCTGGAATCCCACGTGATATGTATGTGTGGACAGAGCCCCAGAAGGAGGTGCTGCAAGACTGTTTCAGTCATTATATAAGCACACTAACTCATGTGACCCTCCCCATAACCCGTTGTGGAGGACTGTTGCCACCCCCATTTGGCAGAAGAGATACTAGGGCACAGCAAAGGAACCGTCACTTGCTCGAGATCCCATAGCTCATAAGCCAAACTTTGGGCCCACCATCAAACTGCCCACCTCTCAGTCTGCCTCCAATGGCCCCAGTGAGTAGGAGTAGGAAAGGCCCCCACACGCCATGGTTTGGATTGTGAATGGGACGGGGGTGGGCTAATACCATCAGGGCACCCAGAGTGGGGCAGGAAACCCAACCCGGTATGTTCAGGGTATGTAGGCTTCCAGAGCCTGGGAGGGGGGTAGCCTGTAGCAGCTTGGGGACATGGGCAATTGTTCCCTCCCTCCCTAGGCCCTTGCAGACAAGAGATGTGGCCAGAAGGATTGTGTAGGGTGGGTGAAACATCACCTTTCTCCTCCAGCATTCTGGGATTAGGCTTTGTCCCTGCCTCTCTATCCTTCCGCCCAGAGTCCCAGCTGTCCTCAGGGTCATTACAGAAAATTCCATCCCACATCCATTTAAGTTTCAAGCAGTGAAGCGTCTCCAGCCGCCCTGAGAAAATTATTCTGCAGCCCCGTTGTCCAGGAAACTTCTGTTTAGAGCCTCATGTTTTTCCTCTTGAAACTCTCCCCATCCCTTCATTATGCCCCTTGTACCAACGCCACTCTCGCCCCTCCCTGGACGTCTGCACCATCCCCGGCTCTGTAAACCTCATCCGAAAACCCCTGGTTGCTGCCACTTAGCAAAGCTGCATGGATTTAGCTCCTTTAATCTTTTCTGGTAAATTAATCCCCCAAGCGCCTTCATTACTTCTGTTGCTCTTCCCCGAATTCCCTTCAATTTGCCAACGCCTTTGCAGTACTGCTGAGCCCAGCACCAAACAAGATGGCCTACATTGCGAGGCTGCTGGCCTAGGGCATTGTACTGCACTGCTGTGGTGCTTCCCTCCCAAACCCCCAGAGTTC
The DNA here is from genome assembly GCA_004027895.1 of Orientallactaga bullata. Taxonomy (NCBI): domain Eukaryota; kingdom Metazoa; phylum Chordata; class Mammalia; order Rodentia; family Dipodidae; genus Orientallactaga; species Orientallactaga bullata. Next base: position 17,118 of record PVKW010006895.1, on the reverse strand, counting down.
TGTCAGCCACAGGTGTCTCTGTAGTGCCCAGTGGATGTTGACACACCCTGGGGACCTTGCTGTGGGAAGAACCCAGAGTGTTTTTTCAGAGAAAGGGACCTTAGCTCCCAAAAGTTAAAGCAAAATTTGGTGTGTTCTACATTCTAGCCTTGAGCAAGAGACTGGCTTTTGTCACATGCTTATGTGTATGTAGTTTGTATTTGTTTTGAGTTTTTTGTTGTTGTTGTTGTTGTTGTTTACTTTTTAGAAATTTTTTATAATTATTTTTATTTATTTGGCAGAGAGAAAGGGAGGGAGGGAGAATGGGCGTGCCGGGGCCTCTAGCCACTGCAAGTGAACTCCAGATGCATGTGCCCCCTTGTGCATCTGGCTTACGTGGGTCCTGGGGAATCGAACCTAGGTCCTTTGGCTTTGCAGACAAGCACCTTAACTGCTAAGCCATCCCTCCAGTCTGCAGGTAGAAAGAGAGAGAGAATGGGTGCTCCAGGGCCTCCAGCCCCTGCAAATGAACTCCAGATGCATGCACCTTCATGTGCATCTGGCTTATGTGGGTCCTGGGGAATTGAATCTGGGTCCTTTGGCTTTGCAGGCAAGCACCTTAACCACTAAGCCATCTCTCTAGCCCTGTTTGCTTTTATGAGACAGGGTCTCATGTAACCCAAACTTGTCTTGAGCTCACTATATAGTCAAGGCAACCCTTAAACACTTGATCCCCTGCCTCCACCCCCAAAGGCTAGGATTGCAGGTGTGTGCCCCGCAAAGCCCCACAGTGTGTTTCTTTCTGAAATGTTCTCATCGCATTATACTGCGTGTTGGAGAAACGCCAGTCCGGCCCCAGCTGTGTCATTCTATCAGTAAGGACACCAGCGGCTAGAAGGGGACGTCGGAGTCCCGTAGTAAGACTTCCATTGGCTTGGGCCGCAGTTCCCTTGTAGAGCCCGTGCTTACCGTGTGAGACCTGTGTCCATCCTCAGCTGCACAAAGTGTGTGTGTGAGGGCACACGCAGTGTACACTCGCATGCATGTACACACACACAGTCTAGAGGCTTAGGATCCTGTAGCCACTTTTCTGTGCAATACCTCAGGCCTCAGCCTCCCGCTCTCTCCCTGTCATTGCTTTCAGGTCTCCATTTGTCCACCTCTGAGAAAATCTTCCGTTTCCAGGACACCGGTCCCCTCCTGAGGGTTCTTGGGAGCCTCTTCCTGGGTGGGATTCTCGCCTTCGGCTTGGGCTTCTCGGAGTTCCTCCTGGTCTCCAGGACTTCCAGCCTCACGCTGTCCATCGCAGGCATTTTTAAGGTATACACTGGGAGGTGACCCCCCCCCCCCAGGTATGTCTAAGAGGGAGTTCTGTGAGGACATCTGGCAGCTTCCATCCTGTTCCTGCACCCCGAGCACTTTGGAGAAAAGATGGAGGTGCACAGTGTATGGCCCCTGAGGTGGCATGGTCTTCCTCTGAGAGCTGGCGCCAGGAGTAGAAGTGCCACTCCCAGCCATGCACACTCAACAAGGGCAGAGTCAGGTCTCATACCCGCAGCCTGGGGTATGCTTACGTTGAGCCTTGAGTGGCTGGAGCCTGGGTTAGAAAGCACCCATCCAAGCACATTAGTGCAAACTTCTGTCATTGGGAAGCAGCAGCACAGGTCAGCACGAAGCTCTAGCATGAACCAAGCCCTGGGATACATCCTGAATGCCATGATTGCTTGGACTAGGTCCTTTGTATGGGTGACACATGTCTCTCTCCCTGTCTTCTCACCCCATCTCGCCAGTCCCCACCAGGGCTGTGCAGGGGTTTTGTGTGGCTGTGTATGTGTACTGCTGGAGCAGTGTTCCCCAAAGCAGAAATGTGGTCACTCCAGGGGCTTGCTGGCTGCAGCCAGCTACCAGCCCAGTGGTGAGGCCCAAGCTGTGGTCCCCAAGGTCTCTCCCCATAGAGTGACTGCCCGTGAAGGGCCATGCTGGGGCCGCCCATCAGTGGGTGCCCCCTCCAAGGACAGCACTGCCTTATTCCTGTGGACGGGGGGGGGGAGGTATTCCTGTGTGCCCCAGCCCTGGAGCTAGTTTGCCTCCTCTGCCAGAGTACTCTAGAAAGCACTCGTGCAGTTACATCTCAGTGGTACCAGAAGGCTGGCAGCCTGTGTCCCAGACCTCATCCTCATTACAGAGCCAGCTCCTGCTAACCACCTCTTCCTGCCTCTGTCCACAGGAGGTCTGCACCCTGTTGTTAGCGGCTCACCTGCTGGGTGATCAGATCAGCCTCCTGAACTGGCTGGGCTTCGCCCTCTGCCTCTCTGGCATCTCACTGCACGTAGCCCTCAAGGCCCTGCACTCCCAAGGTACTGGAGCATGCAAAGCTACTTCTCATGTCCTCCTGGGGCCCGGCACCACTGACTTCCTTCACCTAGTCACCCAGGAGAGCCCAGGGTTTGCTGTTTCCCCAAGGAGCCAACTACTCTCACCAACTACTGCTTTAGCTCAGGAGGTGTGCCTGGTGGTCCCATCCCACCACAGGGAGGATGTAGGGTCACCTCCAGAGAGGGGCAGGAACCCTGACAACTCAGGGGAGGGCAAGAATATTATTCTGGGGTGGTAACTGTGGTTTCTGTACCCCAAGGTGATGGCAGCCCTAAGCCCCTGAAAGGTATAGGCTCCAGCGCCGATCTGGAGCTGTTGCTACGGAGCCAGCAGGAAGGAGAGGACAACGAGGAGGAGGAGGGGCAGCAGTGACCATCGGCCCGAGTGCTGTAGAAGCAGTCCACCCAGCGGGCAGCACTGGGCGAACACTAGGCAGCAGCTCGGAGCCCCAGGAGTTCTCGAAGTGGCCTGGGAGTCAGTGGGGAGGACCCCTGGGGAGGGGCTAGGTCAGGGCTCATTACTCTAACCCTTCCCTTCAGAACTTGGCCCAACAGGGTGAGCCTGCCTGGGACCCGGCCAGAGCTGAGCTCCCTGCTAGAGAAGACAGTGGGGGAGTGGATGGTTCTTCGCTGTCCACTAGGCTCTGAGAGCTGAGATGAACCTCGGCTCCCCAGGACGATGGCTTTGGACTGCTGGGCAGTTAGGGGTGAGACAGGGAGAGGCCGGGGCTCATCACCTGGACAGCATCTGCCTTGGACAGACTTATTTATACTTGGGAAATAAATGGTTTTCGGTTCACTGGTCTGTACACTGTGAGGCATGAGGGCAGGGAGAGCCCTGGGGCCTGGCCTCACCCGTTCCCTGCCTGAGGCCTTGCTCGAGGGCCAGTTGCTCCCCAGCCTGGCCTCCTGCATCACTCTTCTCTTTGAGCCCAGAGCCCCCTCCTTGGATCCCCACCACACCTGCAGGCAGAAAATAAATGGGTATTTGTTCGGAACTACATTCTGGGACTTCCATGTTTTCACAGCTTAGCTTTGAATTCGGCCTCAGTCTCTAGCTGTGTGATCATAAGCAGATTATGTAACTTCTCTGCCTTGTGTGTCCATCTGTGAAGAGGATAACTCCTGTCCCGGTCTTCCTAAAGAGTGTCATCACCATCGGTAGCAGATTAAATGTTGTGTGCTTATTTTTTTAACTTTTTACCAACCAAGAGACCCAAGACCTGGAAAAGATAGATCATTTACTGGGTGGTGGGTGAGGATCCAAGGTCAGGTCAGTGTGTGCACATGTGCATGGGGCCTTCGGCTCACCCAAGCAAGTTCTAAGTGTGACACACACACATGATGTGCTGTAGTGACAGGTCTTTGACAGCAGACTCCTGGCCAGGCAGAGGAGTGGTGGGCCCCATAAGACTCTCCAGCAGAAATGCTTGGGCCACTCACAGCAGGTGGCGCCATCAGCCCACATTGCTGCTCTGCCAGCCTCTTGGCACCCCTGTTCGAACATGGGCAGCAGAGGTGTGTCTGAAGGGGGCAGTGAGTCTGTGGGCCAGGACTCAGGGAAGGGGCTCCGAGCAGAATTGGAGCTGCTGCAGTTCATTCAGTTGAGCCCAGAACTACAGTAGCATACAAGCTGGTCTGTACAGTGGCTCTGAAGGGACAAATAGTAAATATTTCAGTTTGGGGACCATATGGCGTCTGTCGCAACTTGTAGCATGAAAAAAGTCTTAGAAGGTACAGAAGCAAAAGGCATGGCTGGTCCCTCTGAAACCTGATTCCTAGAAGCGGGGTTCATCCTGCCAGGCCCTGCTGTAGAATAACCTTTATGAATTAAGAGTTCAGCTTCCAATTTCATAGCTTGGGACACTGAGGCCCAGGAGGAGCAGTGGCCCTCACAGCCCCAGGCTCAGGAGGACTTAGAATCAGACTGGCCTCCAGTTCAGATACCCTGGCCACCTCAAGCTCCAAATGGGGCCTTATCTGGCTGCTACACCTCTGCCCTCCTCGGGCTCTGCAGGCTCTGAGGCCAAGATTACAGAAAGCTTGCATGCCAGTGTTCCAGCTGGATGACAGATGACTGGCAAGCCAGCCTTGAGGGGCCTAAGGAGGACTCCTGCACAGTGAGCACCCTGCAGGCTCAGGTGGATGCGGCCTTTGTCTGCTCCCACCACCCCCTTTCTGGGACACGGAGCTGGCTGCTGTCTGGTGCAGTAATTACAGGGTGCAGGCACCCGGGCCCTCACCACTCACATGTTAGGTTCAATGACAGCCCCTCACTTAGCAGCAATTACCAGCTGGGCTTAGAGGAGGGCTTTCTCTCCTCCCCCAGCCAGCCCGCCCATAGTTGCCTGGTCTCCTGGGCAGACAGTGTCCACCCTCAGTGCCAAGCCCTCTAACCACCCATGCTGTTTGCAGCCACTGCATCACACGGCTGCAGCATCACCATGGCAACACAGCATTTGCCCAGGTGGAAAGAAGCTGAGGATGTGACTGGTCTCCGAGGCTGTGGTGTCCCCAGCTCTGTAGCTGCTGCAGCAGGGGGAGGGCTGACCTGCAAGACTGAGTCTTAAGTGTTTACATGCCCACCCCCCTCTCCCAGGAGCCCATGGCAGGAGGAAGGTGAATGCCCCCAATATACTGGGATGCCTGTAGTTGATGCTGTGCAGACAAGGAGCTGGAGTTTGCTGAGAGCCCTGGGCCGGCAGACAGGCAGCTGCTTACCTGCATCTGCATTCTGATGCCCGTGCCCCCCCTCGGGGGCTCAGGGCATCATCTCCATCTGCTTTCTGCTGCTATGAAAACCCCAGAAGCCAGGGAGTAGTTCAGGTGGCACCAGGAGAATTCACTCAGTGGTACCTGCCACAGCTTCTGCATCTGAACTAGAACTGGGAGCGGGAGCTCCCAGCGCATCCTTTTAGGGTGACGGCATTCAAGGGAGTGCGGCCACCTCGCAGCACCTCTGGACTCCAGGACAGAGTCTTTTGTTCTCCCAGCCCAAGGAAGAGAGAGGCAGGCAGTGGTGGTAGGGAGGTCAGGGCAGAGGACCACTCCTCGAGCACCCTCTGGCTCAGCCCATGGCTTATATAACCTTAAGCAGCTCGGTGCAGTAGCCATTTGCGAACTACTTGGGTGGCTGTGGAAACAGCTCAGAGGCCAAGCATAATCGTGACCAAGAATATAGCCTCAGAAACCACCAGGCCAACCTGCTCTTCTCTGCCCCAGGATCTGCTGGGGGACCTTGGGCATGTTGCCAATGCCCTCTGAGCCCGTTTCCTTGTCTATAAACAAGTCTGAATGGCTATGAGGATGTGTGAAAATCCCTTTGCACAGCATGTGTGTGTGGTTGGGGGGGGGCACACATCGTCAGCTCTCAGCAAGTATCAGGCAGGAGGATGTCACATAACCTGCCCAGGTGACAAAGCAAGGGAGAAGAGCAGCCCGCACCACACACAGCACCAGCCTTCTGAGGTCACCATCCTTTCTATGAAGCCTGACACACAGGAGCCTCTTCTGCAAAGGAATTTCCAATGGTAGAAAGTAAAGTGTGCGTGCATGGGTGTGCTCACCTGCGTGTGCACGACGGGGTGGAGGGGGTGCTGGCTGTAACTCTGAATGATTTGTTCTGTAAGACTAGGCACTTTGCACCCCCACCGTCAGCCATGCCTGCTAGCCTCCGGCCTCCCTGCCTACCCCCTCGCCACACAGCCCTGACTTCAGTCAAGCCCCTTCCCCCAGCTTCCAAGGAACCAATGAGCTTGACTTCTGTTCCCATGGTTATTTACAGTTTCGTTGGCAACTAGTACATTTCCCTGAAGCAGGCCCGCAACCCCCAGGCCCCAGCATCTGCTGGTAGGGCCGTCCTTTTCTCCTGATGTCTGATGAGAACTCTCCTGCTGGGGACAAAGAGGGACAGAACAGAGGACCAGAAGGAAACGCATGTGAATACATTCAATATATGTTTGTGCAGCATCTGCACCCTGCCTGCCTAGCGCTAGCCACTGGAGACAATGGAAGTCATTAAAAAACTGTACTGGCCCCCCAAGGAACTGTGTAGGACTTTGAACCAGCGGCTTCCCTGGGAGGTTGACTGAGAAACTGAGACTAGAGCTGGATGTCCACCAGAAAGTGACCCTGGGGAGGGAAAATAATGAGACTGGGCAGAGGGGGTCAGGGTCGTCCCGAGGTCCCCATGCACTGGAGCTGAGAGACCCTCAGAGTTATCATAAGAGGGGGACCTGCACAACTGGTGTTGCCCTGCCGTTGGCAGTGGTCCTGTCCCTGGAAGGAGGTGTGGCTTTATGTGAGGCGGCTGTCTTCAAGACGATCCCCCACGAGCTAAGAGTACTGCATCACAGTGTCACCATGTTCAGGGCCACAGGCCAGCTCCAGGTGCCACCAGACATCTATGAAGAAGAAAGCTACACCTACCATGCATGCGTATGTGTGTTTTCCCAAGCAAGTCTCCTTGTTCTAAAGTGAGCAAGGGAAAGCCAAAATGTCACAGGGCTCAGATGAACACTGTAAAGGTTCAACAGATATGAACAGATGAGCGAATTGGATGGACGGATGGGTTGGATGAGTGAATAGGAACGGATGGACAGATGGAAGAATGTCTAGGGGGTGTAGAAAAGAGGGTAACTCTTTTTTTCCTGAATCCATTTGGGTCAAGAGGAGAACCAATACTTCCAGAAAGAGCCGGCCTTTGAACTGAGTCTTCCTCACACACAAAAGGCTGAACACACACACACACACACACACACACACACGAAGGCACAAAGGTTGTGTGAGCAAGAGCAAGTTCATGGCTGATGGGTTCAGGGGGAGAAGGACAACTGCCCTGCCTCAGTGGCCCTCAGGAGGCATCCTGATGGATATTGTTCTACCAGGTCCTCCGGAAGCAACAGATACTCCGCATTATTCAACAAATGCCCACTTCCAGGTTCCGAAGTGGGAGGAGCGATCCTAAAGAGGATTCTGTGCAAACGAGGAGCATTTGTCATTCCCACTCCTAGGCCCTACTTTCTATTATTTTTCTCTTTCCACCCGGAAGCAAGTGCTGTGAACAGCCCCACTTTCCACATGAGAATCGGATGGAAGGAGGCGAAGCCACTGCCCACTGAGCAGGAAGCTCACTGTTCTTGGGGCCCAACCTTTTCTCTCCTCAACTCTGCCTACCTGGTCCTCGGTCTGGTAGACATGGCAGCTGCCCTCCTGGGATTAGGCCTGTGTGTAGGGATGGAAGTAATGGGCCTCTGCAGGGGGCTGAGGTCTACCAGGGCGATCTCCTACTGCTACCATTTGGCCCTGGGAGGAATCCCCCACTGAGCCCTGCCTGTGTCCTGTTGCAGGCTGCCCCATGAATTAAACATGCCCCCGTGGTTAACTCAGTAATGCTTTTATTAATAGTTAATTACTCAACACGCACTGGGGAAATGAGACTCACTCAGGCCTTGTAAATTAAGGCAGTGATCTCGTGAAGGAAGCCAATGGGAATTCATTACCCCAAGCCCCTTCCCTCGCTGTACCTCTGGGCTGGCCATTTTGTGGTGCTAATAGGGTGGTCGGGTGAGGGGGTGAGGGACCTTCTTCTGCAGGGGAGGTGGCACTGGAGACTGAGCATCCTGGTGAGAGAAAAGGCCAGAGGAGGAGAGGGGCAGAAGTGTCAGCTAGAAAATGTTATTTTGCACAATGACAGCTTGTCATCTGCCTGTGTTCCTGTCACTCCTGGGGACTTGGGCACAGCCTCCAGGGATTCCCAGACAGGGCAAGGCCACCTGTGTCAGAGGAGGGACTCCCAACATACAGGCCTGTATCTGTCCCCTCTGCTGCCCACCAAGAACACTCTGTCCCTTCAAAGTGTTTCCTTCCGCCTTCCCTCCCATCCTGCCTTTCCCACCTCTCAGGTGTCAAGACTTTCTCTTCCAGGTTTTTGCTGTGACTGAAGCCAATTTCCCAGCCTGAGTCTGCTGCCAGCCTGGAGAAGGGCCTGTCTCTAACCTGGCTCTGCTTTTCTAAATTTAACCCTCTCCCATATTTTGTTTCCGGGGAGACAGAAGCCCCTCCGCATCTCCCAAGGGAGAAGTTGGCCAAGGCGTGTGTGTTAGGCCTGTCCCCAAGATTTGTGTTAATTCCAACCACGGTCCTGCTCTCCCCCCCACCTCCTCTTCTGTACCTGAAAATGAAGGTTAGCTGTTAACACCTGTGTCTGTGTCAGCTTCACAGTGATGAAATCACTCAGAAAGCTACTTAAAACACACGAATTCCAAATGGCAGCATGTTGTCTGTGCTCCTTTCTTTGTCTGGGGGGTCTTGGGGGTGGTTTGGAAGCAAGGTCTTACTCTGTAGCACAGGCTGGCTTGAACTCTCAGCAATCCTCCTGTCTCAGCCTTTCTGTTGGAATTACAGGCATGAGTCTGGCTTTAAGTGACACTATTATTCTCATCCTCTTCACCACCATCACATCTTGTCCCCATGTTCCAGATAAGCAAGGCGAGCTCTTATGTATGTCCTTCGACGTGTCTACAGACACGCAGCCCAGGACTTCCTGTTGCAAAAGCTCGTTGTTTCCCTTCTGCAGGGCCAAGTCCCCCTTCCAGGACAGCACAGTGCCCAGGTGTCAGATCTAGGAAAGACGTGCACATATGTCATAGAACCTCCCCTGGGCCACCTGGGATAAGACCTCAGGAGCCCCCACTGTGCAGCTGGGCTGGTCCAGGTCCAAGTCTACCACACACACCAGCTATCAATTGACTTTTCAGTTGCCACAGCTGTCAAAGGGGGCTCATGGACTGGAGAGATGCTTAGCGGTGAAGACGCTTGCCTGCAAAGTCTAAGAACCTGGGTTCAATTCCCCAGTACCCATGTAAGACAGAGGAACAATGTGCTACATGTGTCTAGAGATCATTTGCAGTGGCTAGAGGCCCTAGTGTGCCCATTCTCTCTCTCTCTCTCAAAATAAATAAATAGAAGAATATTTTTAAAGGGGGTTGGACTCATGGGTGATACATCCCTCCCTAAACCGTCACCACTGGAAGTGCCTGACATCTAGAAGCCTTCTTTCAGAACTTCCTGAAGCCAGTTTCTCTCTATGCCATGTAGGAATCGCCAAAGCCTCCCTTCCTGGCAGGTGGAGGCCCCACAGAGAATGGGACAACCTGTGTCCTGAGCAGGGACAGCTTTGGAGCTGCCAGACCCCTGGTCCTGAGTCCTCTTAAAGGCTGAGCATCTGGGGTCAAACAGCTCATGAGGTGGTCCTTTAGTCTAAAGAGGGCTTTCCTGGATCAGGTGATGGGGCAGTCTGGGTATAGATGACCCTTCCATACCCACGCCAGCTTTGGCAGGTAGAGGTTGGTCTCTGGCCATGACCCCCAATCTGACAGAGCCCCAAGCAGGCACAGAGGCTAGGTGGGAGCTTGAAGCTGCCCCAGTTTGAAAACACAAGCCACAGAGGAGTGCATGCAGCTCGGGGTTCATATATAATATGTAGCGTCGGATTTAAATGTCACTGCTGCAGGCGGCTGACCCGGGTTCCCACACAATGGGCCGCGAGGGGCGCCTCCACTGCCTCTTCATCTTCCTGGCGGTAGCTGACCAAAGGGAGGGAGGTTTGGGTTCTTAAAAAACTAAACAGTTGTTGAGCACTCTGGCGTTGCCTGGGCAACAGCCGAGGGGGGGAGAGAAGCATCTTATTGTTTAAAGTTATTCTTGCTCGATTTCAAAGGTCTATTCTGAAAAGACTGCATTCTCTAAGCATCCTGGCCGCTCTTGTCTGTGGCCCAGCCATGCAGGCGGCTCTTGCAGCTCTCAGTCCCAGCCCCACTTGCAGCCTGAGGCTGTTGGAAGGGTCATGGCTGGGCTGGACATCAGGCGCCAGAGGCAGCTTCCCTGTCTTGTCATGGGCATTTGACCCAGGCCAGTGGGACTCACCACTGTAAACACATCAACTGCACTGGGCTGCTTTTTCAAACTGTCCTGTGATCTGGGCATTTGGAAGACAAGGACAGTGACTTCGGAAACCTCTCTGCACCTAAACTCAGAGAGGGGGGCGTCTACCCTGGGCATTCCAGAAGTGGGGATCCTGGTGCTGAGGCCTAGAATGGGGCTGGATGAATCTGTGCATGCTAGCTCACTGCTGAGTGCACTTACCAGGATCATTTGAGAAATTGCTCGGCAGACTGGCATCTGTGCCCCTCTGCCCCTTCCACAGCATTGCATTGGAATTGCTTTCTCCTCCCCATGAGACTGTCAGCTCCCTGACAGCAGGGCCGTGCCTATCATGTCTGTTCTCATAAGCTGCCTCAAATCCTGTCAGGAGCAAGGCAAATACTGAAAATCTAAATGAGATGCACATATTAATTTTTATTTATTTTTTTATTTGAGAGAGACAGAGAGAGAGACCCGGGGGGGGGGAGGAAGAAGCAGAGAGAGAATGGCGTACAGGGCCTTTCAGCCACTGCGAACGAACTCCAGACGCATGCACCCCCTTGTGTGCATGTGTGACATTGCGCACTTGCGTCACTTTTGTGCGTCTGGCTAAATGTGTGACCTGGAGATTGGAACGAGCATTCTTAGGCTTCACAGGTAGGCGCCTTAACTGCTAAGCTATCTCTCCAGCCCGTATGTTTTTAATTCAAAGCTGTTTCAGTCGCGAGTACATGATACAGAACAGGAAGCGTTCAGAGGGAATGATGACTCGCGCCTCCTGGTGCCTGGTTTCCCTGCATGAGGACAGTCGTAGTTTCCTCCCCTCAAGGTCTCCTTCCAGCAACGTTGCATCTAATGACACAAGCGAGCGCCCAATAGGATGTATTACCTCTGTCTTAGGCCCTGATGCCTACCATAACATCCAGCACAGGTGTATTAAGGAGGGATGGAGGGATGGATGAGTAGATAGATGTGTGGATGAGTGATAAAAGGTGGGTGGGTAGAAGGATGGATGAATGGTGGACAAATAAGAGATGGGTGGATGGATGGATGGATGGATGGATGGATGGATGGAATGGGTGGGTGGGTGTGGATAGGCAAGTAGACATATGGGGGATGAATGGACAGGTAAATGGACAGGGTTGGTGGATGTATAGGTGGATGGATAATAAGTAGATGGGTAGGTAGGTGGTATGTTGGTAGATAGATGCCACCCTTGTACTACCAGTTCTCTTTTCTCACAGTGCCCAGGTTCCCCAATAAGAAGTCCTTAAGAGGGCTGGAGAGATGGCTCAGCAGTTAAGGCACTTGCCTAAAAAGCTTAATGACTGTAGATGGATTCCCCGATACCCACGTGAAACCAGATGCACAGTGTGTCACATGCATCTGGAGTTCATGTGCAGCAGCAGGAGATCCCGGCATACCCATTCATTCTTTCTCTCTCTCTCCTTGAAAATAAATAAATAAATAATTTTTTTTAAAAAAAGAAGTCCTTGAGAGAAAGATGGCAGCCCCAGCACACCGAGTCTGAGGGGCCTGTCACTCAGCTGGAGCTGCCCGACAGAAGCTTGATTTGTGATCACATCACATGCAGTTTTATTCTACTACTAATGACAAGACCCAACTACCATGGCTGCAGCCATGACTTCCCTGCAATGGGAAGTCCACGTGGACATCCAACCCTTGAGGATTTTCATCTGTTGCATGACTCCCCAAAAAAGGCTCTTGAAGGATGAGGCCTCAACATCCTGTCCCTGTTCCAGGAAAGAAGAATGAGGAAGAAGAGGGTGAAAGGATGAGTCAGCCTCCTACAAAAAGCCTGTTCCTGGAAGCCCCACCCCATGACTTCTAATTGTATCTCCATGGCAACCCCTAACAGCCAAGGAGGCTGGGAGACATGGCCTCTAAGCTGGGCACATTACTCCATAGACAGCCTTGGGAGGCAGTGATCAGGAGGAAGGGAGACACGGTCCCAGGCAGGCCCCCAGCAGCTTGTGTCATGGAGTGAAGAATGAGCGAGCCCACCAAGGGCTGAGCACGTAGGCACAAGCCTTGCCAAGGCAGGATTCAGGGCTCCCTCCACTCTGTGCGAGTCCTGGTGACTCCAGCCTCCAAACTCCTCCTGGACGAGCTGGCTGTCCTCACTCCCACGTGACACAAGTCAACACCACACTTCACTCCATGACTGTGGACCACTCGATACTGGTCTCCCTTCTCTTATCCACACCCAGCCTTCCTTCCATCCTCTGCCTGGCATCCAAAGTAGATTCTCTTAATCCACAGATCCGATGGCAGGGCGTTGTCCAGCAGCGTGTATCGCTTCACTCAGAATGTGAGACCTTCCGCCATCCACCCTCTCCCCCATACTCACACTATGCACCAGCCACCTGGCCTCTCAGCTCCTCCCCAGCCTGGAGCCCTTAGCCTCGCCGTTCTCTAGGCCCACAGTGAACCTGATTGTGAGGTCACACTATGGAGGCTTCTTAGCTTTCCTCGGGTTTTTGATGGAATGCCTTTCCCTTAGAGGGTACCTTATCTCCTGAACAGGAGGTAACCCATTGGTGCCAGGATCTTCTTGGCACCCAGTAAAGCCCATAACCCCTTCCTTTCTCAGTGTAGCATTTGTAAGTGAACAGAAGAAAACACACCAATTGAACTGGAGAGATGGCTCAGTGGTTAAGGAGCTTGCCTGCAAAGCCTAAGGACTGGATTTCAATTTCCCCTAGTACCTGTGTAAAGCCAGATGCACAAAGTGGCACATGCATCTGGAATTCGTTTGCAATGACAGGAGGTCCTGGTGCACCCATTTTCTCTCTCTCTCTCTTTCTATGATAATAAATAAATAAATAAAATATTTAAAAAACAACAACACACCAAGGACAGCCAATTCTTCTGAAATATAGTTTCCAAAATATTTACCAAATGAATGAGAGGTGGAATACCACATACACCCTCTTATTAATGCATTAAACAAGACGATGGCCCGGCAGTTCCATTAACGACCACAATTTTGAAGCGGTGATAAGTGTCAATGATATTTCGAAATGTCTGCAACAACTATAATGTGATAGGGAATATCTGATTTCTGTTGGTGACAAAGTCACGGGCACTGTTAATACTACGCATTGCGTCCCCAACATGTATAATTGAAAGAAATGCTCTAGTTCAGTTAGAGATTAGTGAAATGAAAATGGATCCGCTTTTCCATCTTCCTTCACTGACCTCTTAAAATCTGCTTCGCTTGGGTGAGGGCGCTGCTAGTTTTTTTTTTTCTTTTTCTTTTAAGTCCTTCTCAGCATGAACTTGGTCACTTGCTTGCTGCCAAATCCTCCCAGGACAGCAGAGACTGTCCTGTGCTCTGCTGTTTCTAGAATATGGTCAGACACATAGGTGTCAGCAAAGGGTTTTTAAAAATATTTTATTTATTTTTAATTTTTTAAAAGATTTTATTTTTATTTATTTATTAGAGACAGAGAGACACACAGAGAGAGAGACAGAGAGAGAATAGGCATGCCAGGGCCTCTAGCTACTGCAAACGAACTCCAGATGCATGTGCCACCATGTGCATCTGGCTTGCATGGGGCCTGGAGAATTGAACCTGGGTCCTTAGGCTTTGCAGGCATGCGCCTTAACTACTAAGCCATCTCTCCAGCCCTAAATATTTATTTTTTACTTATTTATTTGAGAGAAAGGGAAATAGGAAGGGAGAAAGAGAGAGAGAGAGAGAGAGGGAGAGAGAGAATGGGCGCCTGGGCCTCCAGCCACTGCAAACGAACTCTAGATGCGTGTGCCCCCTTGTGCATCTGGCTTTTGTGGGTCCTGGGTAATTGAACATGAATGGGTCCTTTGATTTTGCAGGCAAGCACCTTAACCACTAAGCTATCTCTCCAGCCCAGCAAAGGGTTTTTGTTGTTGTTGTTGTTTTAATAAACAAGCAACCAAGAGATGAGACTTGAAAGCCAGGGAGGTGTGGTCTGAGGTGAGAGGCTTTGAATGCCATGCAATGGCTACTGGGGATGGACTCATCCTGGAAGGGATGGTCGGCCTGGAGGAGGTCCCGGTCCCCACTTAACCAGCCAGGCTGACAGGGTGGGACGAGCTGGGAGGTGAGCAGACTACGGGGGCGGGAAGGGGAGGCGCCATGTAACAGGTCACATGCATCAATGTGGATGTCAGCAGCCTCTTCTCACCCAGCTCCCCCGGGTCCTCCCTCTGGCCTTCCTGGATGTTAAACGGAGACCTTGAAGAAGCTGGGCCCAAAGTGCTGTCAACATCCTTCAGCATTTCCCAGACAATAATGTTGTGCCAGGGACAGAGGGAAGGTGAGGTCAGAGGCTCAGGACGTGCTTTGGGGACATCTGAATGGCAGTCCTTGCCGATGTCCCTTGTGCATAAGCCCGGGAGCCAAACAGAAGCTGTCTCAGCTCTCTGAGATTGGGGCTGAGAATCAGAGAAAGCACCCCCTTCTGAAATGAGACTCTCCGCCCCCCTCACCTTGGGTGGGATCCACCCAGCCACCTACTTCTTTGCATGCAGCAATCAGGTCACATCCCAGCTCTGCCCCTCAGTCTCACTCTCTGAGCTAAAGAAGTTCTTTCCACATGGCGGATAGGGTGAGGTCCAAACTCAACATCGGGGGCGTGGTGAGCACTCAATAAACTAGTGCCCTTGTCACTCGCTGCTAATGTACAGCAATGACTTGATGACGTAACCCACGTTCCTTCTACTGCCTGTCTGTCACCTTGTCCAGAAAGGGAGAGTGGAGAAGAAGGTGTTAACATGGGGCTAGTAAGTCAGGAGTAGAGAGAAGACAAGAGTTAGAGTCAGACAGACCTGGGTTCAAATCTCAGCTCTGGCCGGGCATGGTGGCACATGCCTTTAATCCCAGAACTCAGGAGACAGAGGTAGGAGGATGACTATGAGTTCGAGGCCACCCAGAGACTACACACAGTGAATTCCAGGTCAGCTTGAGCTAGAATGTGACCCTATCTCAGAAAACAAAACAAAACAAAACAAATCTCAGCTCTACGGTTTATAGCTGTGAGCTTTTGTGTGAGTACATAGCACTTCTCTGAACCTCACTGTTTTCACTCATAAAACCGGGACAATACCTTTTTCCTGCCATGCTTTGAACATTATGGGGCAAGAATTATGTGAGCAAGCCCTGGGGACAGGGCCTGACCTGCCATAAGCATTCAGTCAGTGGTGGCTGTGAGGTGGTTGTGACTGCATTATCCCAACCGCAGCCCTGTGCAGGGACACAGGTAACAGAAACCATCTGTCACTTGGTCAATGAAAGCACCTTTCCCTGCATCCCAGCATCCTGCCAGCACTGTGGTGGGCCTTGATGGCGGGGGGGGGGGGGGGGGGCGGGGACAAACTCAGGTGACTAGCAGGAGCAGTCTACTCAGAGCTCACTGGGCCAGGGCGTGAGCCACGTGTCCCAGCTCTCTTCCCAGAATACACTCATTAGAAAGACAGACAGGCCCTGAGCTGTGCTCCAGAGAGATGGCATGAAGCAGGCAGGGGCCGCCCTTAGCCTAAAGGACTTGAGACACAGTCTTAGTGTGACACAATAGACTGTAGAGACAGTATAACCTACAGAAGGGGAAAGTGGGGGCTGGAGAGGTGACTTAGCAGTTAAAGGAGCATGTTTGTAAGCCTGACAGCCTGCATTCAATCCCCAGGACCCACATAAAGCCAGATGCATAACGTGCTGCATGCATCTGGAGTTTGCTTACAGCAGCAAGAGGTCCATGCATACCCACTCTCTCTCTCTCTCTCTTCACAAATAAATAATTTTTTTAAAAAAAGAAGTGACCTAGCACCCAGGTGCCCTAACAAGGAGGCATCTGACAAGGTGGCCCGTTAGGGTCTCATTCTGGGGCAACTAGCCCATCCATACTGTGTGCAAATGACAAAAAGGTGCCACACCCCTGGGCCAGTGAAATCCCACATCAGCGCATGTGGCATGATATATAAGTATAGTGCCTCTTTCTCCATTCGACCCGCCTTTCAGCCAAGTACCCTGGTGCAGCATACAACTTTTACAACTGTACCTACTGACTCTGGCTAACACCTTTTCCCTCACTGCTTCTCCCTCTTTCCACCCTGGGCCCTCAGGGTGCCAGGCTGACGACGCTGGTTTGGGGATGGCCCAGTTGTTAGGTCCCAAAGTTGCAGCGGCCAAAGGTGCTGACTCAGCAAACTTTAATTTATCTCACAGGCCAGGGGTGCGTGTGAAGCAATTAGTGAAATAATGGTTATGTCGCACTAAAAATTATTTATAGAGTCACCGTGCCCACAGCTGTGATTAAATTAGACAACCAGGGGGACTTTAACTGCCAGAGAACCGGCATCCCAGACCCAAGCTCCAACTAGTCTAGGGTAGGAAGGGGCTGTTTCTCACGCCTCCGCTCACTCCCCACCAGGGTCTGAGACAGGCAGGATGAGGTGGGTCTGCATAGGTGGGGGCAGGTGAGGAGTTCTGTCCACATGGCCGGAGCCCCAGGGCCCTTGCATAAGATGACCTCACTGGGGCTTTCCACACTGGAGGCTTAGCCCCGAGGCCTGCCTTCCCTCTGTGGTCTGTGTGGTCCGCTTAGAGAGAGAGAGAGGTGGTCGGGTAAATTAGGCAAAAAAAAAAAAAAAAAAAAAAACCCACACCTTATGGGCGCTTGCTTGTGAAGCCTAAGGGACCCAGGTTCGATTCCCCAGTACCCACGTGAGCCAGATGCACAAGGTGGAGCATGTTTCTGGAGTTTGTTTGCAGTGGCTGGAGACTGACACACCCATTATCATTCTCTCTCTCATAAATAAATAAAAATAATTTTTTTTTTTT
>PVKW010006894.1:0-75050 GCA_004027895.1 Orientallactaga bullata | reverse complement strand
AGCTTCTGGGAAATTCTCCAGTCTCCGCTTCCCTCCTCCTGTGTAGGCACATTGGGATTATAGCCATCCCCTAAAACATCTGGCTTTTGGGCTGGAGAGATGGCTTAGCAGTTACGGCACTTGCCAGCAAAGCTAAAGGAACTAGGTTTGATTCCCTAGGACCCACGTAAGCCAGATGCACTGGTGGTGCATGTGTCTGGAGTTTGTTTGCAGTGGCTAGAAGCCCCGGTGGATCCATTCTCTCTCTCCATCTCTCTCTCTCTCAAAAAAAATACATTATATAATAAAATATTTTTTTAAATCTGGCTTTTATGTGAATGCTAGGGATCTGAACTCAAGTCAAGCTTGTGCAACAAGCACTTTACCCAGTGAGCCATCTCCCCAGCCTCTGACTTCTTTTTCAAAAAATATTTTATTTTTATTTATTTATTTATTTGATAGAGAGAGAGGGAGAGAGAGAGAAGGGCTTTGTGCATCTGGCCTATGTGGGTCCTGGAGAATCAAACCTGGGTCTTTTGGCTTTGCATGCAAATACTTTAACTGCTAAGCCATCCTTCCAGCCCCCCCGACTTCTTTTTAAAAATTATTTTATTTTATTTATTTATTTGAGAGAGAGAATGGGTACACCAAGGCCTCTAGCCACTGCAGATGAACTCCAGATGCATGTGCCACCTCGGGCATCTGTCTTACATGGGTACTGGGTAATCGAACCTGGATCCTTAGGCTTCACAGGCAAGCATCTTAAACCACTAAGCATCTCTCCAGCCCCCGACTTTCATTTTTTTCTCTCTTTCTTTCTTTCTTTTTTTTTTTTCATGATAAGGTCTCTCTCTAGCCCAGCCTGATATGGAACTCACTCTGTAGTCCCAGACTAGCCTGAAACTCAGTGATCCTCCTACCTCTGCCAGGTTTAAAGGTGTATGCCACCACACCCAGCCCTCTGACTTTCATTTTAAGTGCTCACCTTGTCCATTGTATTCAGAAGAGCAGACACACCAATAGTTGCTTATTACAGTCATCCTAGGATGAGATGATAGTGGGCTGAACCAGAAGATGATAGCAGAGAGGAGGGAGAAGTCATTAAAGTCTGATGAGGTTCCTCAGGTGAAGGCAATGGAATTTGCTGATGTGGGGCATGAACAGAGTCAAGGACAATCCCAAGTTTAGGGCATGCAGAGCAGCAGGATGGAGCTGCTGTGTGCTGTGGTGAAGCAGGCTGCAGGGAACCAGTTCAGCCCCCAGGGGAGATACTGCACTAGAGACTTGAGTCAGAGACGAGGCCTATGCAAACCCATCTCTAAAACGGTAATTGCTGAGCTCCACTGGTCCCTTCCTTCAAACACATGTAGGTTCCCCTCTTCTTTGTGCCCTTTCTTTTCAGATGCCACTTGTTTGGCCCTTACAGGTAGAAAGTAGTGCTCTAGCTGCCAAGGTGAATGTTAAGCCCCATCCATGAGGACTTGCCTGGAAGTGCTGGGGAAGGAGAACTGTGGCAAGGCCTTTGCCCACTATGGTAGATTCCAAGGGAGAAGCATTGCAGATGCTTCCTGGAGGGGCAGCTTGGAGCCTGTCTTCTAGGCTGGCAGGAAGAGAAGTATGCCTTGTGCTCAGAGTGGCATGAGAAGGGCCCTTTAGTACCACTGTTCTTTCTTGAAGTAATCTTTCTTTCTTTCTTTCTTTCTTTCTTTCTTTCTTTCTTTCTTTCTTTCTTTCCTTATTTATTTATTTATTCTTTCTTTCCTCTTCTTTCTGTTTTGTCTTGTTTTGTTTTTTGAGGTAAGGTCTCACTCTAGCCCAGGCTGACCTGGGATTCACTATGTAGTCTTAGGCTGACCTTGAACTCATGGCAATCCTCCTACCTCTGCCTTCTGTCCAGCACCACATCCAACTGACCATTCTTACTTTCCATAGAATTGCTCAAATGCCTGTGTCTCAAAGACAGAAAATTCCAGGACTCCTGGGATCATCTTCTTGCTAAATGGCTAAGCCCCTTCCAAAATGTATAAGGGCTGGGAAACTGTTGTCACAGAAGACCTGGTTGCATGGTCTCCAAGCTCCTGTTGGTACATGTTGAAATGTGAGCACCATGGTGATTCTTGGGGAGTTTCCATGCTTGCCTCTCCCGTGATGTGGCTGCAATGTGATTTTTTCCATTTTCTCACATGTGAAAAAAAAAACCCACAAATTAGGCTTGTGGGATGGTACCCCACCCACTCCTTCCTGCCCCTAGCTGGAGGGCTTTTGAATGCTATTCCTTGTGTGTTTGTCTCCTCCCTTCCTCCCTCCTTCCCCACCCCCCTCCTCCCTCTCATTCCCATCAGTTACTGAATCTTATTATAGCTCTCACTTCCCTGACCCTTTCTCTCCTAACTTGGACAAGTCCTCTGTTATGCAGTTTTGTAGTATTATACTAAGATACCATATATCTGTGTGATATCTCTTAGTGTTTGTCTTACCCCACAAATCCCTATTAGTCTATAAGCTCCATGAGGACAGAAATCCATCTGCTGCACTCACCATTTTATTCCCAGCATAGAACACAGCTTTGTACACAATCAATGGGGCTCTTGAATTTTAAGTAAGTGAATAAAGTAAGTCAATAAAGATTGCAGTGTGATAAGGAATGCAGGCATGTAAACATAATAATTACACAGCATGATGAGAGCTGAAAGAGAGACTGAGGGAGAGAAGCTGTGGGGTGTGTGGGGGGGGGGAGAGGGAGAGAGAGAGAACAGAAACAGATAGATATAGACAAATATAGTGGCTACCAGCCAGCCTAGAGGCTGTTGGCAGTGAAACCTTCTTGGGGGGCTAGAGAGATGACTTACCAGTTAAGGTGCTTTCCAGCAAAACCAAAGGACACAAGTTCAATTCCCTAGTAGCCACATAAAGCCAGATACACAAGATGGTGCATGCATCTGGGGTTTGTTTACAGTGGCTAGAGGCCCTGGCACACCCATTCTCTCTATATCTGCCTCTTTCTCTCCTTCTCGCAAATACATAAATGAAAAAAAATTTAAAAAGAACCCTTCTTGGAGGAGGTAACAGTCCAGTGGAAACTTAGAGGATACCAGGGCATAAACAAAATGAGAAGGTGAACAACAGGGAGAAAGGTAGAGCCTTCAGACTAAAGAACAGTGTGTAGTAAATGTGTGGCACCTAGATCCATCTGTCTGGGCTAGAAGCCTAGGTCAGCACCACTATCCAACCCTGAGGGTATTATTTCATCTCTCAGTATCTCAGCTTCCTTACATATAAAATGGATTTACTAATAGTGCCCATCTCATAGTTTTGCAAGGATTACAGAAGTAAATACATATATAGAGACATATACATATACATACACACATTTTCTATATATGTAAAAATCTGGCTACTTGAGTATGTCTCCACATCCATGTGTGTTACTCTTCTCATTACTGTAACAAAATACCTGAGATAATCAACTTAAAAAGAGGGAAAGTCTTATTTTGGCTCACCGTTTTGGAGGTTTTAAACCATAGTCAGTGAGGCTGCTGCTTTTGGGCCTGTGGTGAAACAGCATGTTACAGCAAGAGTACATGTGGCAGAAGTAGCTGCTCAGCTCATTATGGCTAAGAAGCAGAGACAGGAAGGGGACAGGCCTCTAAACTCCACTGTAGGCTGAAAGCTCAATCTTTAACACGTGGATCTTTGGGGAAGCCTCTAGATCCCAGCTATAGCACTGTGCTACATGTGTATTTGCTATCTATCCTTTAATTTCCTATGGCCATAACTGTCATCAGCATTTTCATTAGTGTTGTGACTTATCTAGCAAGGTTTTGAAAATTCTGTCTGTAGATCCCCTGCCGTGACCCTGCCTGCCATTCTCTGAGCGCTGGTCCTGTGCCAGACCCTATGCCTAGTCCTGGACTGAGTCACTCATGTAGTTCCCCAACAGTTTTATGTGTTAGGTACCTTTTCTGTTGCTGTGTAAAAATACC
This sequence comes from Orientallactaga bullata, assembly GCA_004027895.1. Classification (NCBI taxonomy): domain Eukaryota; kingdom Metazoa; phylum Chordata; class Mammalia; order Rodentia; family Dipodidae; genus Orientallactaga; species Orientallactaga bullata. Next base: position 71,088 of record PVKW010006894.1, on the reverse strand, counting down.
TGACAAAAACAACTTGAGGAAGAAGGCTTTATTTTGGCTTATAGGTCTAGTTTACAGCCCATCATGGTGGCAAGAGTTTGAAACATTGGTCACATTCAGTCCACAGTGAGGAAGCAGAGCCAGCTCTCTCCTTTTATATAGTCCAGGACCCCAGTCATGGAACAGTGCTGCCCACAGTTAAAAGTGGGTTTTCCTAGCCAGGTGTAGTGGCACACGCCTTTAATCCCAGCATTCTGAAGACAGAGGTAGGATGATCACTGTGAGTTCAAGGCCAGCCTAAGACTACATAGTGAATTCAGGTCAGCCTGTCCCACAGCAAGATCCTACCTCGAAACACCAAAAACCAAAACAAAAACAAAAACAAAACTGGGTCTTCCCACCTCAACTAACCTAATCAACATATCTCCACATAGGCTTGCCCAGAAACTGATCTAATCAAGAGAATACCTTACAGGCCTGCCCAGAGGCTTGTTTCCTAGGTGATTCCAGGTCCTGTCAAGTTGACAATCAATATAAACCATCACACCCTATACTATGGGGACAGCCTGTCTTACTAATAAGGAAACAGACCCAGAATGCTTTAGACCCTTGCCAAAGGCTCCTCTCAGCACAGCAGGAAGAGAGCAGGCTAGATGCAGGTTCAGGCTCGCTGGTCTGCAGCCACGGCCTCCGAAATTTCACCTGAACTTCTTGTATTCACGCAGAGATTTATCTGTGTGAAGCTGTGGTCTGGGTACAGATTAGGGAACTGCCCTGAGCCATTTGCATCTGCCTGGCCATTCCTCAGTGTCCAGGACCAAAACCATTCCTGGCCAGGCCCCAAGGTCTTATATGGCAGTCCTGTGCTCATTACCCTCAAGTTCCTAGGTGAAGAACACACTGGGGCTGGACAGATGGCTTAGCAGTTAAGGCGCTTGCCTGCAAAGCCAAAGGACCCAGGTTTGATTCCCTAGGACCCATATAAGCCAGATGCACAAGGTGGCACATGTGTATGGAGTTCATTTGTGGTGGCTGGAGGCCCTGGTGCACCTATTCTCTTTCTCTCTCACCTCTTTCAAATAAATAAATGTATTTTAAAAAAAGAACACACCCCATCTCACCCAGATCTACTTAATTAGAGCACAGGCCTGTGAATATGGGACTTGCTCCCCAGCAAGTGCTAGCCTCTGCTAAGGATCTGCTGACCTCAGTAATTTCCTTTTTAATTTTAATTTTCTTTATGACTTATTTTGTGTGTGCAATGTGGTATGTGCTGTATGTATTTGTACAGCACGCTGTGCACTCACCTGCAGTGGCCAGAGGGGAATGTTGGATGTCTCACTCCGTTGCTCTTCCGCCTGTTCTTACTTGAGCCAGAGTCTCTTACTAATCCTGGAGCTTACCTTTTCTTTTTGTTAAAAAAATAATTTTGCATCTATATGTATGTATGGTGTGCATGTTTATATGTGTGAGGTTGTGTATGTGTGTGTGCTCACGTACACACATGAGTGTGGAAGCCACAGGTCAGTGTCAGGTGTCATCCTCTATCATACTCTGTTGTTTTTAATTAAAGTGCACTTATTATTTATTTGAGAGAGAGAGAGAAAGAGGAAGGGGAAGAGAGAGTGAGAGTGGGCATGCTAGGGCTTCTAGCCACTGCAAACGAACTCTGGGTATATGTGACAACTTGTGCATCTGCCTTACATGGGATCTGGGAAATTGAATTATGGTCCTTAGGCTTTACAGACAGGTGCCTTAACCATTAAGCCATCTCTCCAGAACTTGCTTTTATTGTTTTTTTTGTTTGTTTGTTTTGTTTTAGGTAGAGTCTCGCTCTAGTCCAGGTTGACTTGAAACTCCCTCTGTAGTCTCAGACTGGCCTCAAACTCATTTCTGTAGTCCCAGGCTGGCCTCAAACTCACAGTGATCCACCTATCTCTGCCTCCCAAGTGCTGGGATTAAAGACATGCACCACCATGTTCGGCAACTTTATTTTCTTTTACTTTTTAAAAAAGATTTTATTTTTATTTATTTGAGACAGAGAGAGGAAGAGAAAGAGAGAGAATGGGCACGCCAGGGCCTCTAGCCATTGCAAACAAACTCCAGACGCATGTGCCACCTTGTACATCTGGCTTACGTGGGACCTGGAGAATTGAACCTGGGTCCTTAGGCTTTGCAGGCAAGCACCTTAACTGCTACACCATCTCTCCAGCCCTTCTTTTACATTTTTGGAAATAGAGTCTCTCACTGAACTCAGGGTTCACCAATTCAGCTCATCTAGCTAGCCAGCGAACCTCGGGGATCTGCCTGCTTCCACCTCCCCAGTGCCGAGATTACAACATTTTATGTGAGTGCTGGGGATCTGAACTCAGGTCCTCAAGCTTGTGCAGCTCAGTTTTACCCATTGGGCCATCTCCCCAGCCCAACCTAGGTCATTTTCACAAGCATCTCTGATCTTCACTACCTCACAGAGTCCTTACACTGGAGCCTCTAAGCTGGGGCAGCCTGGGAGAGCCAGTAAATGCAGTAGAATGGATGGTTGCTGAGCGCATACTCGTGTGTGTGTGTGTTTGTGTATTCAGCTGATGTTGGAGAAGCTGCCATGCATCAGGAGTAGGGACAAGAAAACTCAGTTCTATAACAGAAATCTCAAGAGGACCAAGGGCGGTGGCTGAGGCCTAACTTGATGCCTTGTTTGGGAACCAATAAAGAGCTCTCCATTGCTGGGAAGGGCCCTCAGTAATCTGAAATGGAAGGAGGGTGTAGGCGGCCCTGAAACTGGTCATAAGGCCCTGAGGACTGCCTCATGGGGCCTGACCTTTCCAGAATGAGCTCCTGGGACTTGGCACACCTCTCACACAAAGCCGTGCCCACCCCATTGTGACCCTTGACTCCAAGGTCTCTCCCTTTCCCAGCCTGCAGCGGCTCTTTGACTAGACTGAGGTTCCTCTCTGACACTTCTCCCCCAAACTAGTGGGGGAAATATTTTCTCTTGTGCTCTCAGGTAACATTTCCAACAGCACAGCACTGTAGAAGGGATTTTCATCTCAAACCTAAGAGAGCCTTGCCATCTGTCTAATTGCCCCATACTCATAAACGGAGGGTACTACACACTTCCAGCCAGAAGAGCATGGTCCTCCATGGATGTGCCTGCTCTGCTCCATGGAGGTCTAGGAGGTCAAGGAAGAGACAGCATGAAAAAGGTACAGTTTGAGGGCCTGGATGACTGTGGTGGGCAGAGCCTTCAGAGAGCTGGTAAGGTACCAACTTTCACCAGCCTAGTCCATGTGAGCAGAGAGCTGCCCAGATGTTACATTTGCAGAAATCTGCATCCCTGTTGGGAAACTGTGCCACATTTTGAACACCCTGGCCTAGGCTCATTTCTGTCTCATTAGCCCTTTGACTCAGAAGCCAAGAATTCTGGTAGGGCAGCTGTAATTCAAGTTGGGGATGGGAAATAAGAAGTTTGAGTCTTTTTGTTTTGTCTTGGTTTTTGAGGTAAAGGTTGTCTTACTCTAGCCCAGGCCGACCTGGAATTCACTGTGTAGTCTTAGGGTGGCCTCAAACTCACAGTGATCCTTCTCCCTTTGCCTTCTGAGTGCTGGAATTAAAGGCGTGTTCCACCACTGGGCTAGTTTGAGTTACTTTTTTTGTTTGTTTTTGTTTTTCAAGGTAGGGTCTCACTCTAGCCCAGGCTGACCTAGAATTCACTATATAGTGTCAGGATGGTCTCGAACTCACAGGTGATCCTCCTACGTCTGCCTCCTGAATACTAGGATTAAAGGTGTGTGCCATCATGCCGGCTTTGAGTCATCCTTAAAGTTTCTTCCAGAAACCTTATTTGCCTTGCTACTTACCACTGCTTTCTCTAAACAAGGCTGATGAACAGAATGCCCATCCTCCCCTCCCTTGACTTATTCATATACATTTCTATTCTGTTTGCTTTTTTTTAATGGAGACACTGAATACATTCATTCATTCATTCATTTGACAGCGAGAGAGCATATGGGTGTTCAGAGCTTCCTGCCACTGTAAACAAACTCCAGACACTTGTGTATGTTGTGCAGATTACCTAAAAACATAATTCGTTGGATTTTGAGGGTTCTCAAATTTTGTCTAGGGAAAAGTTGCCTGGGATCTAGCAAGAGCTGAACATCCAGGCCTCAGGAAGGACTTGGGCATTCTCTCTTGTACATCCCCTTTGTAGTTTATCTGGAAAAACTAGCTAGTGCACCCACATGTCAGTATCTCAGTATGTTAGTTCCTGTTTTGAGTGAATAACACTGGTGTGTGATACAAAGTTCAGGTTCTTTGTGGTTTCAGAGAAACCCTCCCCAACACTGGCATGAGCTGGGCATGTGTTTGCTGTCCACTTCAAATGCAAATAGTAACCTGTGTTATGCAGTGTTCTATAAATGATTTCATGTGTGTCTCCACCCACTCACCCCTGCTAGAAATGGAACCCAAGGCCTTGAACATGCTAGGCAAACACACTAAGACCAGTCTGCATCTTCAGCCCCTAAGCAGCCCCTACCTTGTAAGACATATGTGTAATAATTATACAAAGTAATGGGTTGTGTTATGACAATGTCATGCACATGTATAGTGTACTTGATCATATTCTTCCCCCATTATCCCTTCTTGCTCTCCCCAACCCACTGGTCATTTTCCTTTACCCATAGCCCCATTCTACTCTCATGTTTTTAAAAATATTTTTATATTTTATGTATGTATTTATTTTTAGAAAGAGAGAGGCAGATAGAAAGAATGGGCATGCCAGGGCCTCCAGCCATGCAAAGGAACTCAAGATGCATGCACCCCTTTGTGCATCTGGCTTATCTGGATACTGGGGTATTGAACCTGGGTCTTCAGGCTTCACAGGCCAATGCCTTAATGGCTAAGTCATCTTTCTAGCCCTCATTTTTGTTGTTGTTGTTGTTGTTTTATTGACAACTTCCATAATTGTAGACAATAACCCATGGTCATTCCCTCCCTTCCCCCACTTTTCCCTTTGAAACTCCACTCTCCATCATATCCCCTCCATCTCTCAATCAGTCTCTCTTATTTTGATGTCATGATCTTTTCCTCCTATTATGATGGTCTTGTGTATGTAGTGTCAGGCCATTTTGTGTCTGGAAGAGCACATTGTAAGGAGTCCTACCTTTCCTTTGGCTCTTACATTCTTTCCGCCAACTCTTCTGCAATGGACCCTGAGCCTTGGAAGATGTGATAAAGATGTTTCAGTGCTGAGCACTTTTCCGTTTCTTCTTCTCAGCACCATGGTGCCGTCTGAGTTATCCCAAGGTCACTGCCATCACCACAAGTGAGAGTAACATTAACATATGGGTATGAACATTAAGAGAAGCATGTACTGGGCAGTTTGGTGAACATAGTATATATATATTTAGCCAGACACCAGTAGACATTACACCCCTAGGGCTCATGACTACACCTGTTGTAGGTTTTCAGTATCAGGGATGTATTCTCTCCCATGGAGTGGGCCTCCAGTCCAATTAGAGAGTGGTTGGTTTCCCCCATAACAGACATGCTACTATTGCACCTGTTGGGTCATTTGGCCTGGCTGGCCAAATTTAAGGCTTGCAGTGTCCTCTGTTGAGTATCTCCACTGGTGATTTCTCTCTCTCCCATGGAACTGCATGCAGTGTAGCTTTTTCCAGCTTTCTGTCAGCTGTTCTATATGGAGGAGGTCTTCAGCTCAGCTCCAGCAGGCTCTCAGTTACCTTGCAGCCCAAGAATGTGGAGTCTTCAGCAATAGGGACTTACCATCTATTCCTGGTGGGAAACTAAGAGCCTCGGCAATTGCCTATAATGTTTGGGGGGCATCCATGACCTCCCTGGCCAACAACTCACTGGAAGGTATCCCATCCCTGGCACTGAAAAATTTCTAGTAACAATCTATGGCTTCTGAGTGTTCCATTGTCCAAAAAAGTAGGTTTCCATATGACTTATTTATTATATCCTCTTAGATTTTGATTAATCCTCCCTCCACCTTTCCTTTATTCAATCTCTTCCCCTGATCTTAACTTGTGCCTTTTCACCCCCATTAATCTGTTCTTTTACTTACATATATACAATGCCATCCTATTAATTTCCTACATACACACACACACACACACACACACACACACCCGCCATCTCTCCAGCCCTCATGTTTTTGTTTAATCTGGTTTCTGCATATGAGAGAAAATGTAATATTTGTCTTTCTTAGTCTGGCTTATTACATTTAGTATTTTGGTTTATACTCACTTTCCTGAAAATAGTATAGCTTAATTCTTTTTAAAAAAATTTTTAATGGGTGAATAAAACATCACATTTTCTTCATCCATTCTTCCATTGATGGGTACCTAAGCTAGTTTCTATGACTTGGCTGTTGTGAATAGTGCAGTGATACACAGTGGCACACAATGATCCATACTCAGCCACAGTGTGCAGGTGTATTAGTTACCTTCTTATTGGTTCAATAAAGTACATGACAAAAACAGCTTAAGGGAGGACACGTTTACTTCAGCTTACGCTTCAAGGAGACACAGTCCATCATGGTGGGAAGACATGGTGGCAGGAGTATGAAGCAGCCAGACACATTCAGTCCACAGTCATGAAGAAGAGAGCAATGAATGCTTGTGTTCAGATTACATTCTCCTTTTTATTCTGCCCGGGACCCCAACCCACTCACACTTATGGTGGGTCTTCCCACCTCAGTTAACGTAATCAAGAGAATCCCTCAAATGCATGCCCAGAGGCATGTTTCCTAGGTGATTATAGGTCCTGTCAAGGTGGTGAGCAATATAAACCTATATAACAGCAGGTATGTCTATTAAATGCTTATTTTGATTCCTTTGAGTAGATGCCCAGGAGTGGTATAGCTGGATCATATAGAAGTTTTATTTTTAGTTTTTTGAAGAATCACTGTGCTGATTTCCTTGTTAGACTAAATTATATTCCTACCAACAGCATATAAGAGTTCCCTGTCTCCATCCTCTCTAGTGCTTTTTATTGTTTATTTTATTTTTTGTGATAGCAATTCTGTCTGAGGTAAGATGGAATCTCAGTATAGTTTCAATTTGCATTTCCATCTTGTCTAAGAATGTTGAACATTAGGGCTGGGAAGATGGCTCATTGGTTAAAGGTGCTTGCTTGCAAAGCCTGCTGGCCTAGGTTCAATTCTCCAGCCACCCATTATGCCAGTCAGAAAAAGTGATGCAAATGTCTCATACACATGTGCAATTAAAAATAAATAACTTTTAAAAGGAATGTTGTAAATTCATTCCTGTTTTTTTTTTTTTTGGAGAGACTCAGATTGGGGGGAGGACAGATAGAGAATGGGCTTGCCAGCAGCCTCTCAGCCGCTGTGAATGAACTCCAGGCACGTGCATCCCCTTGTGGGCAAGTGCAGCATTGCGCCCTTGCATCACTTTGTGTCTGGCTAAATGTGGGACCTGGAGAATCAAACAGGCATTCTTAGGCTTAGGAGGCAGGTGCCTTAACCCCTAAGCCATCTCTCCAGCCCCATTCCTGTTTTTTTTTTTAATCTTCTTTTTTTTTTTTTTTTTTAATTTGAGAGAGACAGAGAATGAGCATGCCAGTAGCCTCTCAGCCACTGTGAACAAACTCCAGATGCATGTGCCCCCTTGTGCGCACGTGCAACATTTTGCACTTGCATCACTTTTGCATCTGGCTAAATGCGAGAACTGCAGAATCGAATGGGCATTCTTAGGCTTTGCAGGCAGGCACCTTAACTGTTAAGCCATCTCTCCAGCCCCATTCCTGTTTTTTTAATCTATTATTTGAGAGAGAGAGAGAGAAAGGCAGAGAGAGAGACAGAGAGAGAATGGGTGCACCAAGGCCTCTAGCCACTGCAGATGAACTCCAGACACATGCACCACCTTTTACATCTAGTTTATGTGGGTACTGCGGAATCAAACCTAGGTCCTTTGGCTTTGCAGGCAAGTGCCTTAACTGCTAAACCATCTCTCTAGTCTCTGTTTTCTTTTTTTTCTTTTTTTGTTTTTTTCAAGGTAGGGTCTCACTTTGGCTCAGGCTGACCTGGAATTCACTATGTAGTCTCAGGGTGGCCTCAAACTCATGGCAGTCTTCCTACCTCTGCCTCCCAAGTGCTGGGATTAAAGGCGTGCGCCACCACGCCTGGCTCTGTTTTCTTTTTTTGAGACAGGGTCTCACTTTAGCCTAGGCTGACTTGACCTAGAAGTCATTCTGTAGCCCAGGCTGGCCTTGAACTCGTGGCAATCCTCCTGCCTCAGTGTTGGGATTGTAGATGTGGGTTATCACGCCTGGATTGAAAGGTATGTTTTTTTTTAAATCATATCCAAGGGTTTCCTGGTGGTGTCTTTAGGCTCTTATATATTTATAAAATCATAGCATCTGAAAATAGGGATAATTTGACTTCTTCCTTTCCAGTTTGTATCTATTTTATTTCTTTTTAAAAATTCAAATACTAGTCAGGCGTGGTGGCGCACACCTTTAATCCCAGCACTCGGGAGGCAGAGGTAGGAAGATCGCCATGAGTTCAAGGCCACTCTGAGACAACATAGTGAATTCCAGGTTAGCCTGAGCTAGAGTGAGACCCTACCTCGAAAAACTGAAAAACCAAAAAATAAAAAATAAAATAAAATAAAATAAATTCAAATACTGAACTGAGGAGATAGCTTAGTGGTTAAGAGCACTTGTCGTTTAAACATGAGAGCCTCAGGCTGGAGACTACTAGCTAGGCATGGCCAGGCATGGTGGCACACCCCTTTAATCCCAGCACTCAGGAGGCAGAGGCAGGAGGATCACCGTGAGTTTGAAGCCAACCTGGGACTACAGAGGGAGTTCTAGGAGAGCCTAGGTTAGAGTGAGACCATGCCACGAAAAAACCAAAAAACAAAACAAAAAGGGAGGGTGGGCATGGCCATGCACATAGTCCACAGTGGGCAGAGACTAGAGACTCACGGTGGCTCGCTGATGGATAGCAGCTCCAGGTTGAGGGTGAGACTCTGTCTCAAGGAAAGAAATATGTGGATGAGCAACATGAGCAAGACACCACAGATGTGCATGTACCACACACTATATGTATTGAGAGTGGAGAGAATGTGGTGATGTAATTAACTCATGGTGGACATTTGGTTTTCTCTTTTATGTTCACAAGCATGCAAGAATGGATAATAATCTTGGTACCTGTGCTTGTTGACAATGGGTGTGAGTCTGTCAGCAAGTACCCTACTGTGAGATTTGCTAGGGTCTTAATATGTCTGTCCTTTTTCCAGGCCAAGGGATGCCATTCGAGCCCTGAAGAAGCGGCTCAGTGGGAACCGGAACTACAGAGAAGTGATGCTGGCCCTGACAGTGAGTGCTGCTTCCTGGGGGGAAGGAGAGATTCTGGCCTCCCACAGACTGGCCTCACCTCCTCCCAGGGCCTTCCCTCTGCCCACTCTTGCACAGCCTCCCAGCATGTAGCCCATGCTGTCAGAGTTCCGTAGTATCTTCCAAGGATGCCCATAGGGTGCTCTGGCCTTGTCTAGTACAGGAGGTGAGCTTCAATTCTGGTAGATGTATGCCAGAAGATAAGGTGTTAGTGGCACTGTTGGGTACGGAGGCCCAGGGAAGAGGTGCCAAAGACCAGGGGTGGACCCCCTTCCTGCTACCAGCCTGTCTGAGATGCAGGGAGTCAGTTTTCTATTTATATAGATGCTCACCTCTACCTGTTCAGTGCCCGCCCAGCACTGCACAGAACTTTCATATGTTGATGCAGATGACTGCAAATGCCTTCCAAAGTGGGTTTTGTCACTCCTTACACAGTTGAGGAGGAGGCTAAGGTTCAGAGAGGCCTTGAGGTTTCACCTTCATAGCTAGTGAGGACCAAGCTATGGTTTCCATCATAAAATGTCTTTTGTTTGGGGTAAAAACTAAAATAGCACAAGGACTCTTGAAAAAAAGTCAGCTACTTTTTTTTTTCAGGGAAAACAGACAAGATTGTTGCCCTTCCTTAAGATGTCAGAGAATTAAACAGGAGACGTTAGGTGCTATTTCTGTCATGAAAGCTTAACAGTTTCTCAGATGCTACAAAATCTGGGCCACAGTGAGTTTTTTAATAGAAACTGTAACAGGTCACCATGTCAACTTCTGTAAGTGAGAAATAGTAGGTTATTTATCCAAACAGCCATAACATGTTTCTTTTTAAAGCAGAGGAGCTATTGGGGTCTTTTTTTTTTTTTTTTTTTTGGCCCAACTTATTACTTATTAGAAGAGTTTTCTCTGCCAGGAAATTTGGACTTGCATAGTAAAAGAGAAAAGGCCAGTTGAATGATAGAGAGGTGAAAACTGTCATTTTTGTTTGTTTTTTCAAGGTAGAGTCTTCCTCTAGCCCACGCTGGCCTTGAACTCATGGAGATCCTCCTACCTCTGCCTCCTGAGTGCTGGGATTAAAGATGTGTGCCACTATGTGTGGTTAAAATTCTGTTTTTTTCTCATATTCTGAGCCACAGCATTTATGGAACTCACAGTGATACCCAGAATGAGTTGTTTTCAAGAACTCACATCAAGAAGCAAGCTCTGACACATCAGGGCATTTTCTTAGTGTCTGCTATTTCTAAAGTGACCATGAGTCCTTGCCTTCCTGCAGCAGGGCCTAGCAGCCATCTATGATCTTCCTGGTGCAAATCCAGTGATGCTTTGGGAAGGCCCGTGAACATGTAGAACCGATGTCCCTTTGCCCAGGACCCTGCCCGACACACTAGACATTGTGTTGTGTCTGCATGATGGCTTCACTTATGCCATTGGTGATTTTAGTTCTTCTGCTTCTTTTTTGTGACCCTTTCCTGGCTACCTAGCTGTCCCCACCTAGATTATTATATTTCCCCAGCTAGAGTTAGAGATCCTGAGGGGCTCTGTGATGGTCAGCATTATCAACTTGGGCTGGAGAGATGACTCCGAAAAGTGCTTGCTTGAAAGCCTACCAGCCCGAGTTCAGTTCCCCAGCCACCCAGGGCCTTCATTTGCCAAGGCAAGAGACTCTAGCACTCATATGTGCACACAAATAAGTAAATAAGTAAAAAAAATTAAAAGAAAAAGATATTGTCAACTTGACAGTATTTAGAAGACAAATCTCTGAGCATATCTCTGAAGGAATTCCTGGATTAGGTTAATTGAAATGGGAAGGCCTACCCTGTGGAAGGCATTCAATTAACCTAACTATTGGTAGCATCATTCCATGGTCTGGGGTCTGGGATCTGGGACTGGATAAAAAGGAGAGAGAAAGCTAAGCACTAGCATTCATCTCTCTGCTTCCTGACTGTGGATACAGTGTGACCAGCTGCCTCCTGCTATTGCTGCCATGTCTTCCCACCATGATGGACTTAATTCCCTTGAACTGTAAGCCACAATAAACCTTTCTTTCCTTAGGCTGCTTCTTGATAGGCATTTGGTCACAGCAATGAGAAAGTAAGTAACACAAACTTTCTGCCTGAGCCTTTGCACGGGTGCTCCAAGCACCTGCTTCTGATGGCTGAGAGGCCCCTTTATCTTACTTCCTAAAGTTTGGCTACATCCAAGAAAATTGCTACTATATTTCATGCCTTAGAATCCATAGGGTCAAATCTGCCAGGAGCCTTTTCGGAAGGATGGACTGCAAAGTGCTTACTAGTCCCACTGCTCCTACGTATCGAAGCTTTGGACTGCTGCACAGCATATGTACCTCTCCCAGGGCATTTCTAAGGCTAGGATGAAGTGTTGAACTCGAGACCCTCTGTGTAGGAGAACTGAAGGAGAGAGGCATGTCCTTTTTACAATCTCCCTGAGAACAGAATCAGCCTAGGCTGCTTTGCCACCTGACTGCAGCCTGCTCCCCATTCCAGTTTCCAGTTCTTTCCATCCATATTTGCTTTGAGCCTCCTTTCCTGACCTTCCCTACTTGCTCCTCATGAAATATGTGTCTGTCCTGCCATCAGGTAGACCCAGAAGCCACTGCCAGGGTCAGAAGAAAGGTGTACAGAATTCTAGAGGAAAGGACACCTGACAGCTACTTGGTGACAGCTAGTTTCTCTAGGTAGCCCCCACATGTCATTGAGAGTGAATACCATTACCTCATGATTACCCAGAATCAGACACAAGCAGAGGCCAAGAAAGGGACATTCCCCTTGGTAGAATAAAATTTGCAGTTGTACCGAAGGCCCAAGAATTCTGGGTTTGGAAATCTCTCTGGGCATAACAGGCAGAGCATGGAAATTGTAGAAGTTCAGCAAGAGCAGTAGGGAGGAGGATGCCGTTAGGAGGCTGCATAGGTAGGGGTGGCCTTAAACTGTGACCTCCTGGGTTAAGTTACTTGGTACCTCTGAGCCTCAGCTTCCTCATCTGCAAAATGGTGTGATAACTCCTAGGACTAGCTCAAAGAATGAACAAGACAAGTAATCCAGCACACAGCACCTGTTGTCTGAGGGATTCATAACTGATGGGCTCCTTGGAAGAAACTTCGAGGGAGGGATGACCTGGTGCCCTGAGGCAGGTTAGGAAACCAGGCTCATGAGGGTGAATCTGAGTTCCCATCCTGTACTGGGGATGTAGCTGAACGGTAGAGTCCTTGCATAGCATGTACAAGGCCCTGAGTTCAATCTCTAGCACTACAAAAGAAAAAAAAAAAAAGCCAGGCCTGACTAGACCAAGACCCTGCCTTGAAAAAAAAGAAAAACAAAACACAAAAAACAAGAGCTGCCATCTTGCCTCTGGCATCAACTCCCAATTTGTACCTGGACCAGTCCCATCATCATCCTAAGCCTCTCAACTTTGAGTAATGAAGTAGCAAATTAGCAGTGAGAATGGAATGAAATTGCATATGCAATGGAGGGATCTCATAGTGCCTGGTGTGTGACATCTGGCCAGTGTCACAGTGGTAGACCTGTCTTTCCAGCTGTATATGGTCAAGGAAGAGCTCTGTGGTAGGAATCACCTAGGGATTGTCAGCAGAAACCAATCCATGGTCAAATGAGAGTAACTGAAGCCAGCAGAAGTATCCCCATTGTTGGCACTGCCCTTTTGAGAAAGCATTCCTTTTCTAGGTCCTGGAGAAGGTGGCATGATAAGGGCCAGGTAGTCCTATGGACTATTTTCAAGAGAGCCAAAGGGTCTGAGGACTGTATTTGAAGCTGGAGAGGCCCTCCTAGCACTCTAAGGAACCTCTCATGTGTCTTGGGAACAAGAAAGAAATGGTCTTGCCGGGCGTGGTGGAGCACGCCTTTAATCCCAGCACTCAGGAGGCAGAGGTAGGAGGATCACCAAGAGTTCAAGGCCACCCTAAGACTACATAGTTAATTCCAGGTCAGCCTGGACCAGAGTGAGACCCTACCTTGCAAAACCAAAAAAAAAAAAAAAGAAATGGTCTCTTCTTGCATGGATGCAGTATCTTTCTAAAATGACATCCTACAGTCCTATTGCTCACCTACCATGTGTAGGACCCTGTGAGATGCTTTGCACATGTCCTCTTAAATCCCTTGAGGGAGAGTTCATTGTCTCCACTTTCCAGATGGGGATACCGAGACCATTCAGGGGGGAAGTATCAGAGCTGAGTCTAGCCCCCAGTAGCCAATGGTCAGCTGAGGCTGTAGGACCTCATCGACAAGGGAGGAGTGGCCAGGGTCTGAGTAGAGACTAGAACGTAAAGCTAACAGGCAGCTGTGGCACACAACCATTTGTCGAGGGTGGAGATCCATTGTCATGGCTTATTTTATTTCTAGAAACAGGAGTTTGGGGAGTTGGTGTTGTTTGCTTCCATACACACAAGGACCACTAACTTACCAGGCAATTCAAACTTCCCTGACAGCCTCTTTTTCTGATAGAGTCTGTGTCCCACTGGCTAATATCTCCTACCCAGAGACTTAGAAGAGTTAAAATTCTAATAATCAGGGAGCGCTCAGTCATTTTGATCCTATTAAAACACTACCATCCTTCTCATACAAAATCTGTGCCTCAATTACCAACTAATTGCCTGATTATTGTGCAGGACTAGGAGCCTTCAGTCAGCACAGGCTGGCTGATGTCATCTCCGAGGAACAAGGAGGACTGATATGTGCTGTGTGCAGGGGATGGTTTTGGAGGACATATGTCAGGAGGATGATCTCAGAGCACGAGTAGGGAACTAAGCTGCCCTCTTCTGTTCCCAGTCTCTCCTCCAGCTCCCAGAGTGGTGACCTTTTACCCTTCCCCCACCCCCTTCAGGTACTGGAGACTTGTGTGAAGAACTGTGGTCACCGCTTCCACATCCTTGTGGCAAACCGAGACTTTATCGACAGTGTTCTGGTCAAAATCATCTCCCCCAAGAACAACCCTCCCACCATCGTACAGGACAAAGTGCTTGCTCTGATCCAGGTAGGCTGGCATCCCTCAGTTTGTTGGATACATTAAGATGAGGACAAGGCTAGAGAAATTACTCAGTGGTTAAGGCGCTTGCCTGCAAAGCCTAAGGACCAGGGTTTGATTCCCTAGTACCCTCGTAAAGCCAGATGAACAAAGTGGTACATGTGTCTGGAGTTCATTTGCAGTGACAGGAGGCTCTGGCGTGCCCACACTCACTCTCTTTGTGTTTGCTTCTTTCTCTCTACTCTCTCTCTCTCAAATATATTAAATATTTTTAAAATATTTTTCTAAACATTAGAGACAGTGATGTATCCTCATGTTCTCCCACCTTTTGGAAGAAAAGATGGAGGTTTTGGTACTTAAATATTTGTTATAAAATACTTATTTTCTTTCTATTCATTCCACTGTAATGAAACCCTAAACTGGGGCTCTCTGATCAGTTGACAGAGCCTTCAGGAAGCCTTCTGAGTGCCTGGCCCTCTGTTTCCCAGAGAGGCAGGCAGTAGGGGGCGGGCCTCAACAGGCCTCGAGAGAACATGGAGTAGGAGAGAACATGTTAGAGCTGTGTGCTAGGTTGGTTAGGTTGTAGAACAAGGGCTCTGGGGTAAGGATGGTTATTAGGGGTGTTTCACTGTGGAGGTAACATCTCTGTTGGACTATGCAGAATGGAGAGGAGTTTGTAGGAAAAGTCAGAGTGTGTGAGGCACCTCAGGAAGAAAATAGCATTTTCAGATGTCTGAAAGCATCAGGTGGGATTGATAATCTAATGGGGGTGTGCTTCCTCCCCAGGCTATGTGGAATCCCCCCTCCATGACCATCCAACACAGAGAAAAGGAAACAGCACTCTGAGATGTAGGATGCTTAACCAGGATCATTAGCCTTTTCTTTCTACTAAATTATAGTATTAATCACATTTGAAAGTATGAATGACTTGACAAACCCCTTCTTCCCAACTAGTTCCTCCTCTGCTTTTGATATTTCTTTTTGGGGAGAGGTGGAGCCTTGCTAGATGAGGTTTGTTGTTGGGGTGGGCTTAGGAATGTTCCAGCCAGCTTCACTCTCTGTCTGAAGTTGCCTACCTTTTATGGCAGAGGTGATGTCCAGTCTCTTTGCTGTGCTTGGAAACTCCACAGGGAAGCACAACTATGAGATTCCCTTGGTGAAGACCTCTGGCCACATTCTGTGTTCACACTCCCTGGGGACCCTGTCCATTGTGAACAGGAAGACATGAATAGGACAGGCCAGAGCCTCCTTTTTTCCCCCAATATCTCAGAATCCATAGTTCAAATCAGTGCTTATCTATTCTTCTGAAAGTCACTAACTCAAAACCTTGTGAGAGGGCTGGAGAGATGGCTTAGTGGTTAAGACGCTTGCCTGCAAAGCCTAAGGACCCAGGTTTGATTCTCCAGGTCCCACATAAGCCAGATGCACATGGTGGCATATGCATCTGGAGTTCATTTGCAGTGGCTAGAAGCCCTGGAGTGCCTATTCTCTCTCTCTCTCTCAATCTCTTCTGTCCCTATGTCTTAAATAAATAAATAAATAAAAACGTTGTGAAAACTGGCTGGAAAGATGGCTCAGTTAGTGGGTAAGTACATTCTGTATGCAAACATGAAGACCTGCGTTTGATCTCTAGGACCCACGTTTAAAAACAAAACAAGCAGCCGGGCGTGGTGGCGCACGCCTTTAATCCCAGCACTCGGGAGGCAGAGGTAGGAGGATCGCCATGAGTTCGAGGCCACCCTGAGACTACATTGTGAATTCCAGGTCAGCCTGAGCCAGAGTGAGACCCTACCTTGAAAAACCAAAAAAAAAAAAAAAAAAAAAAAAACAAGACTTGAGCGATTCAGAAATGGATATGATGTTGTTCACAGTATGTCTGCAGGCTGCACTCAGAAAAAGGCAAAGCAGGGGCTGGGTAGATGGCTCAGTGTGTAAGAGTGCTCTCTGCTTACGCTAAGTTTCATTCCTAAGCACCCATGCAAAGAGCTGGGCATAGCCACACACCTCTGTAACCCCAGACCTACAGGGGGTGGAGACTGGAGAATCCCTGGTGCTCGCTGACCAAGAATGGCAGCTCCGAGTTGAGGGAGAGACTCCATCTCAAGCAATGTGCAGATGAAGGGCTCTGCCTCATGATGTACAGTCCCTTCCACAACGCTGGAGATGAAGCTGGGCCTTTGAGTCTGCATCTGCATAGTTCAATGACTTCTCAGAATCCTGTGGACAATGACCAAGGAGACAAATCATGCAGGAAACAATGTAAAAACATAAATAGAAAAGAAAAAAAAGAAATGTACAGGTGAGCAGTAGAGGAGGACACTGACATTCTTCTCTGGCTTCCTCATGCACATACATGGGTTGTGTGCATCTGCATGCACACTTACATACACCCCACACTTATCACATTCTACACCACACCATACATACTCCACATATACACACATGCATGCACATGTACACATGTGCACACAAAAAAAGAGAGAAAAAAGAAAGTCATTGCACAAAGTGACCGCTGCCTTTTGTCCCCCTATTCAATCTACCTCTGGGTCTTTCAGCCTCTGAATACTGTAGGACAGAAAAAGAGGGAATTACATAAAGCCCATGGCTTTCAGTGAAGTGGCCACTCTGTCATTAGCTAAACAGCTCCTGTGACAGGAGAACCTGGAGAATGCTAGAACTGCTGCTGATGTGATGCCTGGCTTCCCAGTAAGGTAGCCACTGGGGAATCAGCCCGCCTCCGCCTTCTCTGCTGATCAGGGCCTTAGGTCAGAGGCTTAAGGTGACCCACACCTCCCAAAGCTGGCCTATGCTCCCCTGGGGAGAATTCTCTGCTGGTTCAGCCTGCAAAAGGGCCCTTACTTTATCACTGCCACTTTAGTCTGTTGACAGCATAACTGGCCGTCTTTCCTGTGTTCTCTAAAGTAGGAGAATACGCATACTTAGTAGCCATGAGAATGGAATTTAATTTAGCCTGACAGCTCTTGACTAACTGCCTTCCCTGTACAAGGGCAAGAGACCTGTCTGTACTTTTAAAACTGTTTGACCTGGTGGGGTAGGGAACAGAAGCACAGTTTTCAGGCATGTCTGAAGAAAATTTTGGGACATGTGACATCTAATTTCTCCCATCTCTACATGTTTATGTATGACTGTTCCTTTAAAGCCTACACACATACACACACACACACACACACACACACACAATTGTTCCTCTGTTGGAATCAGAATCTTCCTTGGTGGAGATTACTGTCATGAACATATGCTTTGTTAGCAGCAGTCTCACCAGGCTGTCCAGAAATCCCAGACAGGGGCTGGCATTGTGGCAGGTGGAACAGGGTATATTAGTCAAGGCCACGTGGCTTCAAATAACACTAACTCTGTTTGCCTAGGTAAAGGGATTTTTGTCCTGATAAGGCAGGACCTCCCAGGAAACCTCCAAATTTTCTCTTTGCATACTCTACCTCTTAGTACAAAACACACTATCTCTGCTCCCTTGTCCTTGCCGGCACATGTCTGTCTCTCAGGGCCTACAATTTTTATAGGGCCGTTTCCTTACCTGAAGAGAAGGATCCAGCCCTCAGAGGCCCCTTCCAGTCCCCTGGGGCAGGCATAGCTCCTATATGTCTCTGGAAATATGAAGAGTCCTGAGGAGTATCCACCCTGGAGAGAAGAGCATAACTCTGTAATCTTTCTCCTCATTGTCCCAAACTCAGGCGAGGTAATGGTAATGGGGTCCCCAGAGCCATTTGTTTTCCCATGAAACAGAGGGCAAAATTTGCATTAAGACGAACTGTCAGGCTTTTCCTCACCCTCACTCGATGGGCTGTGAGTGTGGTCTTTAGATGTTTGTTTATTATTTTTATTATTATTTATTTTTCCAGTGCTAGGGATAGAACCTGGGGCTAGCACTGTACCACTGCTCCCAGCCCCAGCCCCCAAACTCTTTAGTTTAGTTGGTTCCTAAACTAAAACACTAGAGCATTTGGGAGCAGTAATCACAGGGCTCAGCTGGATTTTGAGTGGGATGGAGACAGGAGCATCTGGTGGGACAGGCTCTGTGGTGCTGGAGGGGTAGAGCAGGCAAAGGCTACGTGGCTCTCCAGCTGGGCCTTGCTGACAGCTTCTGTAGGCACCTTCAGATGCAGAGGAAAGTGTTGGCAGAGACAGGCTGTCCTGATGCCACAGTGCCATGAAATCCTTCAGTATGCAAATTAAATGAGTCCATCAAAGAAAGAAGGCCCAGCTAAGAATGCTGTTTGTAGTAAGTAAGATACATCAGATATAATTAAGGAGGCTTTTGGGAAACTGACCTTTTAACTTCTAGTGGCTGTTGGTTAGAGAGAGTTTCTATAGCTGTGTTAGGTTGGGATGCAAGCCTGTAGGCCATTAAAAGCTGTGTCAGTGACAAACTCAGTAATAGCACTGTGGGTACAAAAGGCACCACCTCCTTCTCTGAGCATACATGTATTGTGAAGGGGTGATACTGGAGGGGACCTACTTCTGAAGAGCCCTTTGAATATATTCTAGTTTGATAATGTCTGTAATATCCAAAGAACAAAGATTTCTTTTTGTAATTATTAAGAATTTTGGGGCCAGGCGTGGTGGTACACACCTTTAATCCCAGCACTCGGAAGGCAGAGGTAGGAGAATCACCGTGAGTTCGAGGCCACCCTGAGACTTCATAGTGAATTCCAGGTCAACCTGAGCTAGAGTGAGACCCTTCCTTCAAAACAAAACAAAACAAAACATTGTAAATCAGTGAGAATGGTAAGCTGTTCACATTTCTGTTCTTTTTGTATTGTGTTTTCATTTAAGGGACTCTATTGGCGGTGCTTTCTACTAGATTTCTTTGTCTGAACAGATGTGTGCTAAAATTGTCAGCCACACAACTTAATAGAAAACATGGAGCTAGAACAGTACTCCCTGGGTTGAGCCCCAGCCAGCAGCCATGGGACTCTTGTACCCCTGAGCAGAAGCCATCTCACCTGCCAGTAGCAAGGCTGGGCTAGGCAGGCTCAGCTTTAGCAGTCTCTCATCTGCTGAGGAAAGCTGAAGTTAGCCTTGATTTCCAATCACATCAATTTTGCCTTTCTTTTCTGCTCAATTTGCCTATGGCTCTTGTCTCCACAGAGGAGGGTGGGTGTTCTCTTCAGCTCAGCAGCCGCAGCAATTGATTTTTTTGAGATTAAGCAAATGCCTGTGTCTTAGGATGTGCCACAGTGCTTGGGTGTTCTATCTCTGCCTTTTCTCCAAGGAAATACATGCTGAATTAAGTTCTGTGGTTTTATTCACACCGATTACCGCAACTGAAGGGTTTCTCCAGCTGTGTCGTGGGGGTTATTGGAGCAGAATAGGATTTGCCAGTGTTCCTTGCATGGCTGTGTGGGATGACACTAGCCTCAGAGAGGGCTGGGCCAACTTTCCGGCACCTTTCTGTCCTGGAGAAGAGCTGCTTCCACCTCCTTTCTCTCTCCTCCCAGGCATGGGCAGATGCCTTTCGGAGCAGTCCTGACCTCACCGGCGTGGTGCACATATATGAGGAGTTGAAGAGGAAGGGGGTTGAATTTCCCATGGCAGACTTGGACGCTCTGTCTCCTATCCACACACCCCAGAGGGTAAGCTTCCAGCTGACATTTTCTAGAAAGCCTGACTACAGAGCAGCCCAACTGCTGCCACCACCCTTCTGCTGCCGCCTTTGCATTATTCAACTTGTCATGCATTCTTAAGACTCCAGGGCATTTCTTTTTAATAACAAGGGGAGTGCAGGAGGGAGACAGCTGGGTGACTAGTGATTAAGTGGCTGCAGTGTCTCTCCCTGTTTCACACTGACTGTGGAGGAATAGAATAGAAGGATCAGTTCAGCGTTTTCATGGAAATGGCTGTGTGAGAGGAGCCATCCTGTGAGGGTCATTAGCACCTGCTTTGCAGAGGCCTCTAAGATATGTGTGGGAATCTGTCCTCATTCCCTGTGGAGCACCACAGCTCTTCCCAGTGATGTAGAAGGGTGATGGTTCTCTCATCAGGGACAAAGAGCAGCCTTCTGTTTTTTCAACTATATACATCAAGTGGATAATTTTATTTTCTGTTAATGTGGTGCTTGGGATAAAACCCAGGGCCTCATGTATACTAAGAATACATTGTACCACTGAGCTGTACCCCAGCCCAAATGAATTTCAAATATATTTTGAGTTTTAGGCATTCAGAATCAGTCCAGGCATCCTTAAGTTCTTTCATTCTTGGGATTCCATTGTCATCCTTGAATTATTGTTAGCCTAGGAAAGACCTATTTGGGGGCATTCTACAGAATCTCTTTATAATGCCAGCAGTGACCAGGATGGCCTTGTGCCTCGGAATTAAGTGCGCATAGGTCATGCCAATACTGATTGCATAGAGAAGCTATTCCCTGTACTGGCTAGCAAGCAACTCTCAGCTCAGAGGGAGAGCTAGGCCAACCTGGGTCTGGAGAAGCACCCATTGCCTTACTGTCAAGCTCTTATTGTATGACACAAAAAAAAGTTAGGCATAGGGAAGATGAAGAATAAGTAAAAAAGGTTTATTGAGAGCCGGGCGTGGTGGCACATGCCTTTAATTCCAGCACTCGGGAGGCAGAGGTAGGAGGATCACTGTGAGCTCGAGGCCACCCTGAGACTACAGAGTGAATTCCAGGTCAGCCTGGGTTAGAGTGAAACCCTGCCTCGAAAAAACAAAACAAAACAAAAAAAGATTTATTGAGAACAAGGTGACACAGCCCCAAAGTATCAGGGTGAGTATTCTTCAGATTGTGGCTGGTATCCAAAGAAGTAGAAATGAGCAAAGGAGAGGCGATGGTTTGTGAACTAGGACTCAGATGAGCAGCTGGGATCTGTCTGCAATGGCTGGCTGGCTGGCCAGAGGGGCTCAAGGAATTGTACGTTCTGCAACAATTGTTCTTGTTACAATCTCTCCAAACCACTTACTATGCTGTGTAGTACCAACATAACCTGCTTTATCCTTCTAGTAATGACATGGATGGAACAGTGTCATTTCTGTAATTACAAAGAACATTCAGTAAATTGCATAATTGCCATTTATATTAGTCTACTTGTAAAAGCCAAAATGTAATCTTGTACTAAATAAGGATTTGTGTTTAGTAAAACTTAGTAAACTACTCCAGTTTCGAGGTGGTTTTAATGATGGGACTATGGCCAAAATGCTCCCAGAGTGTGTTCCATTGGGCCTTTTGGGTAGCATTGCTTATCTGCATGCTTTTTGTGAGATGAGGGAGAAAGAGAGGAAGGGTTAGAGGAAAGAAGACAGGAGGAGAGGGAGGGAGGAAGAGAAAAAGGGAAGAAGAAGAGGGAAGAAGAGAGGGAGGGAGGGGAGAAGCAGAGAGAAACAAAAACATTGGGGATTCTGTTGGCCAGATGGAGAGACTGGTTGGGCCGGGATTCTGTGAATTCTAACCAAGATCCCTGCCTGCACTTGTGGCAGTACCAGGCTAGGCCACTTGAACACCCAAATGAACCAAGGATATTGTTGTTGTCATGCCAGAGTGTTCCAGAAGTGGATCCCGCCGCGACCATGTCCAGGTCTCAGTCGCAGAACCAGACAAATGCCAGCTCCTATTCCTCTCCTCCTCCTGCCTCCTACTCTGCTCTGCAGGCCCCAGCTCTGAGTGTGACTGGCCCCATCACAGCCAATTCAGAACAGGTATTTGTGCTTCCACGCCCTAGGCAAGCCAGCCAACTGCCTCACTCTACCTTTCCAGGGGACATATACAGAGGCCTCCCTGAACCAGGCACTGGGCTAGGTATGGGGACACAAGGATGGGAAGGCCTAGCCTCTCAGGGAGACCGACACAAGATCACAAGGAGAGAGTATGGTCTTGTCGTGGTGAGGAGCAGAGCTGGGCATTCTGTGAGCCAGGGCTGAGCAATGCCTAGAAGGCCACCGGGAGAGATGGCACCAAGGGCACTGGAATGGGCCTGGGGCTTTGTCAGATGAAGCCTGTGCAGTGGCATCGACAGTGGACATACCACAGAGGAGTGGCTTTCCAGGGAACACACAGTGGACCACCTGCAGAATAGGTACATGTATAGGCTAGATGGGAGGATAGTAGCAGAAAGCAAGTCCGAAGTAGAGGAACACAGCTGAAATGTGAATGAACACCAGCCACTTGGGGAGGCTCATGTGGAACCCATAAGTGCCAGCTGTCAGAGTTCACACCCAGTCAGGTGCCCTGGAAGCAACAACTTAGTCAAGGAGGCTTTCTAGAACCTTCTTCCTATCTCAGCCCAGACACTGCCCCTCTGCCTTGGGTTACTTCCTGATAAGCTAATGTTGTTTAATCCCAATCTATGTATTCAGACAAATTGTGGAGAATTTCCAATAATTAAAATTTCAGAATTGGTTAGACCTGAAAAAAGTATCCAGTGTTTGCCTTCCAGAATCCTTATTTCCTATTTGTGACAATATCATTATTTATGAAAACTTGTTGAAACATGGTTCAGATGATTGTTTGTGGGTGGCAGTCGTGTTGTGTCCTTCTCACATCTCTACAATGTTGGAGAGGAAGCGTAGTGCAAACCACACAGGCCTGGGCATGAGTTCCAGTCTGCTAGTCATTGTGAGGCTTCAGCAGACAGTTGACTTAGGTCTTCATCATCAGAGCAGGCAGTTTGGGGCCTGGCCCATAGATGGAAGATATTCTCATGTATCACCAAAGGCTGGAATAGTGTCCAATTCCAAAGCTTAAGTATGGGGTCTGTGCTCCCTGTGACTGCCCTTCCTCACCACCTACATATCCAGAGCCTTACCTAAAGAGGAACTGTGAGCAGAGAAGGTCTCAGCTCTAGGCTCTGCTTTTTGGGGCAGAGTTCCAGGCTTGCTCTGAGGAAAGACAGGAAGGGTGAAGCTGGACAGTGGTAGAGTCCTTGGGCTAGCTTGCTCCAGTGTGGTGGGTCTTGGACAAGGGTCCTCCAGCAGCCAGAACAGTCAAGAGAAGACTATGGAGTGATAAGAGAACACAGTAGTGCAGGACCCCTGGGACCTGCTGACCTTCCCTAGAGGAAAATGGAAGTTGAAATGAGTAGGCCAGTGCCCAACTTGGACTGCTTCAGAGTCTATGTTGTCACTCCTGAGCCACCCTGGTCAGAAACCTCTTCTCAAGTAAGATGCTGAGGAGACTAGGGCCATCCACTAAGCCAGCCAGAGGCTAACAAGAACTTTTCGGAGCCAGACCATCTCCCAACTGACCACTAAGGGAATATTCTCTTGCTTGTCCCTGTCTGAGGAGCTAAAGGTTTACTGAGACAATCTTGCAGGTAGACAGGAGAGACTGACAGAGACCAAGGAAGTGGCCACTTGGATTCAGGCTGGCTCGGGTCAAGTGGAAAGGCTTTGCTAGGGGGAGGAGGTTCTACTAGAATGGGTTCCCTATAAGAAAAGCACCTTTGAACCCAGGTGTGGGTCCATGCAGGAGCAGGCTGTGCATAGAGTGACTAGCATATGTATACAAGGCACTGGGTTGACCACACAATGACCTATGAAGTGTGGGGTTAGCACTCCCTTCCCATAGGTGAGGGGGATAGGTTTAGAGAGGGTCTGTCCTTCTCTAGGTATTGCTGCTTGCTATAGCACCCAGTGCCCAGTCTCTCTCCAAGTCTCAGGGCAGGCTATGACTTTGTCCAGTATGCATTAGCCTTGCTGACCTGGAATTCACTATGGAGTCTCAGGGTGGCCTTGAACTCATGGCGATCCTCCTACCTCTGCCTCCTGAGTGCTGGGATTAAAGGCGTGTACCCCCACGCCTGGCCCAGTTTCTTTTTTTAATATATTTTATTTGGGAGAGAGATACAAAAATAGGCAGAGAGAATGGGTGTGCCAGGGCCTCCAGCCACTGCAAATGAACTCCAGATGTATGTGCTCCCTTATACATCTGGCTTACTTGGGTCCTGGGGAATCCAACCTGGGTCCTTTGGCTTTGCAGGCAAGCACCTTAACTGCTAAGCCATCTCTCCAGCCTCCAGTGAGCAGTTTCTCTTATGATGCCTCACTATGGACCAAGAAGGTCCCTATGGCCTCCACAGATACCTTGAGAGGATTAGAGAGCCCCGGAGGTGGTCAGGACTGGAGACCACAGAGAAACCATGTATGATGACCCAGCTACAGGAAAGAAGGCTGTAGCCATAGCCTAAGGCCAGGCTTTAGGGGTGCTAATGGATGGACAGGATGGGAAATTGTCAAGCATTTCCTCCTGTATCTCCTGTTCTTCCCAACTAGAGCAGTGTTAGTTTCTTGAGGGTCACAGTCCTTAGAGCATGACACTTGCCAGGGCAGAGTCTGTGAGCAGGAAGTTGTAGAATAGAGTCTTCACCCTGAAGGGAATCTCAGCTTGCCTGTGTTGCCATACTCTGGTTTCAGTGAGCAGAAGCAGAAGTTGATGAGGTTAAGGTCACTCCGCTCCCTTCTGCCCCAGTACTATTCATTACACACTGTTCTTCACATGCTGTCGTGAGCAGAGAGCTGCCAGCAGTAAAGTGAGCCCTAATGGCCTTGTGGCCCACGCAGTTCTTTCCATGTTGCCAGCCCCTCAACAGGCAGAGTGAGGGGGACAAGAAGTCACTACTGTGGTGTGGAATCAGGGTAGCCTAGATTTCCCAGAGGACAGGATTATCCTGGATCGTGGGTTGGCTCGTTCTGATCCTGCCAGTGCAGCTGACTGACCTCTCCTTCCGGCCTTCTTCCTCTGGCCCTGCAGATTGCCAGACTACGGAGTGAATTGGATGTTGTTCGGGGAAACACAAAAGTCATGTCAGAGATGTTGACCGAAATGGTCCCTGGGCAAGAGGACTCCTCTGATCTGGAACTGCTGCAGGTGAGGAGAACCTCTGTGGGCTGAGCGCAGCGCAGAGGACTACAGTGGCAATGTCACTGCTGTACATTGTAGCAGGACCCCACCTGAGGACTCAACCATGTGGCTGACAAGTCTTGTGACACTGTGGTGGAGAGGGACTAACTCCACATTGGACTGCACTCGGCCTCACTTCCTAGGAACAGATAGATGCCCATATTCTCTTCTTTAATTGTCTTAATAATATTTTCCCTGACTGTAAAGTACTAATTATGGAATATGTGCCTGTCAAAAGGAAAAAATAGAGAAGAAAAGAATTTTCTTTAAAGCAAGCATTCACAGTGAGCTATGCTTACATTTTGACATATTTTCTGCAAGGCTCTGCTGTGTCTGTTAGCTATCTAGTTGAAACTGTACTATGTGTACAATTTTGCTTGCAGCTTTTGTCATAAACATCCTAGAAAAAGGCCTCTTCCACTTTGACAGGACTCCTTCTCATAGCCTGTCACCTTAAGGCAGGAGTTCCTGAGACTGAGGAGAGGTGAACTGAGCTCCTATTCTCCGCCCTATGTTGAGGCCACTCAGGCTGGGGGCACACATGGTACTTCCTGAGAAGCTGGTATTCCCTGGCCTCTCTGCTTTTGAATCCCTATAAATAGTGGCGCTGGAGATGGAACCCAGGACCCTGAACATGCCAGGCAAGCACTCTTACACTGGGCTATACTCCCGTTCCACCTCACATATCTTGAACATGGCAGAAAAGGGTTCAGGACCAAGCCAGGCTGCAGTTCCCCTCAAAGACTGGAGTCAGGGGCCTCAGGCCCGGAGCCAGACCTCCACTACACGTGTGCCCAGTGACTTCCACACTTGTAGAAAACAGCAGCACTGCCCTTCAGAGCAGTAACCTTCTGAAGGGGTAGGAAAAGGATGTTATGAATGACAAGTGCCAGATCTTTCTGGCAGGAGGCTAGACACACAAGTGGACAGATTCAGGAGTCATCCTGGCTTAGTGACCTACCTGAGTGCCACTCAGTGTACCCGCTACTGCTCCTGCTATTTCTACTGGTGCCTGGTTGCCAGTCTTGTTCCCCTGAGTGCTACACCTCCCACTCTGCTATAGGCTCATACTGGCTCCATAGGATGCTCAGCCCTGGTAGTCCACACTTGAGGAGAGTGTCTGCTTCCTACTGCAAGGCCCTCAGCTCCTGTGGGATGAGGACGGGTGGAGGCCTGCTCCTGGCCAAGCACCAACTATAGCTCTAGGGTGGTCACAGGGAGGATAGGCACTGTGGCTTCTGCTCTAGAGGAACACCCAGCTACGTGTAGGAGATAGGGTAACTACTTGCCTCCTAGGAACATGAACATCAGGCTGCTCTCGAAGCTAAACTGAGCACCCTTGGTCCAGCCCAAAGTGGACCACTGAGCAGCTCCTCCCTGGTTCTCAGACCTTTTGGTATCTGCAGCCACCAGGCTCCCTGGCTTAGCAGGGCTGATGGCCATGTGCCCACTTGCCCTGTAAGGCAGCATCACTGGCCTGCTCCATGACTGACCTGCAGGAGGATTTTTGCCAGGCATCATCCCATGCACAGGAATCTGAGGCAGGCCAGGATGTTGAAGCGGCAGCATAGTGTGCTGTGTCATAGTCAGAATTCCTGCTAGTGGGCTGGGGTGGGGGTGGGGTGGGGAGGTTCTCTGGGCAGAGCTGAGCTCCTGACAGCAGGAGGGTGAGTTGAACAAAACCAATATGCTTCCACACAGCCAGAGAAGACCCAAACAGCTGAAACGCTCCATTAGCATGTGTGTACTTTATACACATACGTGATTGCAGGGTATTTTTGTTTGTTTGAATTAGCCAAGACAAACAGAACCTCATCTTCTGGCAGAGATCAGTTTTCAGAAATAGGTTGCTTCCCATGACATTTTCCTTCCCTCTGTTTTGTCCCAACTCTGAGTCTACTGGCCCCTATTGCTGTCATATAAATCAAATGGAAAAAGATCATGTCTGGGTGCCTGTGGGAGGCTGTTCTTTCAGTGTGGAAGAGGCGGGAGTGGGTAGCTTTGTGTGAGCTCACCTCTCCCGGCTGGGGGTCATGTGCTTCACATCCCCCTTCTTTTTCTTCTGCCCCCAGCAGTCAGAAACCATGGAGTAGGGACTCTCAGGGGTTAGCACCGCACAGAATACTGAGCCTTCCACATGGGAAAATGCCACAGTCCGCTTGATAAGAGCTGGGGTCAGGATCTGTCCCCAGGAACCCTCAGCCAAGCTGGAAGACAGCCAGAGTGCCCAGGGCAGAAGCAGTCCAGAGTTCAGACTGCTGGCTTAAGCCGTGAAAATAAACACATTTGTCACCAGTCCAAATGTCCCTGCCGACACAAGCTGCTCCTGACACAAGTGCTAGGTTACTCTCTGTCTAGGAGATGTAGGCAGAGGTAATGGAGGGCTACCCTGGAATGCATCAGTGGCTGAGGGGCGGGTTGTAGTCCCAGCTGCTTCCCGCTTATGCCCTACTCTCTCGGGTATTTCCTCCCAACAGGCTGAGAGCAGCAGGGAGGTTTATAAGCTATTTGCCTCAAGATTCCTGGCAGGTGGCTGCCTTTGAGGAGAGCCTAAGGCCTGTAGCACCCAAGCACCATCACCTTATTTGAAGCCCCTAGGAAAAGGGAGGCTGGATTCCAGGATGGGACACATGGCATCTCTCAGGTGGCATGTCAAATCCTTCACTTCCTGAATTTGGATGTACTTTCTAGGAGGCCAGTCTAACTCCACATGCATACCCAGATTTTCTCTCTAGCACTGTAATGGGATGTTGGGGATTCAGGAAAGTCCTTGAGCCCTAAACCCTAGGTCTACCTTTATTGAAAGAATTGATAAGAAAAGACTCAGAAGGATAATGATGAAATTATTATATTGATTTAGGGAAGTACAGAGCCAAGGAAAGACACCCATGTGGCTTGAGAGCCTAAGTGGAGGGCCTGGGAGAACCATGAAGAAATAAGAAAGAAAAGAAAGTTCAAAGTGCTTCTGACATGTGGGGCGCGGAGGAGGTAAAGAGCCCATGTGGAGAGTAAGGGCTAGGGAGGCCTCCCTCCACTTGGCCCAAGTCAGCCAAGCCAGAGAGGATCTCACCAGCAGCTGGAAGTTCAGGAGAGGTCAGGTAGCACAGAGAGCTCACCCTCCCCATGCAAACATATTTATAACCTTGTGGTTGTGGGCCCTACCTTCAGGCTCAGCTCACGTGAGGGACAGCTGATTGGTTTGGGCAGGGGGCTCTCTCAGTAAGAGGCTAACCATGATGCCAAGTGCTGGGGGCTGAGCTTTGACCAACCACAATGTTGGGGTAAATTTAAATCCTAGGAGAGACCTCCCTCCCAGGAGGGGCCCAGGTTGTTTGTGGAAAAAGAGGGCTGGGGAACCAGGCAAGAGATAAGAAGTCAGATCATCCTTTGATTTGTAGCTAGTGCCTTTTAACTCTCATGGGTCACCCTAACTGCTTGAAAGAGCTTACCTGACTCCCTCTCTGCACCTTGTCTCATGTGTGCTGGTTTTCCTTCACATCCTCAGCGACAGGCTGTTCCAGCTGCTATGAAATCATTGTTCCACTTTGGGAACAGCACAGCAGGATAGCACACAGTTTCTGAATCACTGGATGCACATCCTGGCCCTCCCACTGATAAGCTGGGGGATCCCAGGCAAGGCACTAAGCCAGTGTCTTAATAACCTTGAGTGATTTCTTTTTACCGTGGAAGTGGCTGCCATAGGCTGATGTACTCTTCAAATCGTAGCTTCTGTAACTATTGTTGGAAAGCTCTTCCGTACAGTGGGCTTAAGTCTGTCTCCCTGAAGCTTTGACTTGGTATGTCTTAGACAACAGAACAAAGTGAACTCCTCTTATATGGGTAGGTCCTCATGTATTCAAGGACTGTTACAAGCCCCACCTACTTCCCAACGTCTGTAGGAAGAGGCATGGCTGTTGGCATCCTACCTTGCAGAGAACAGGCAGCCTGTCACAAGGAGCAGTCATTGTCAATCCTATTCCATCTTCCGTGTGGCTGTTAAGCTGAGCCTTCACCCCACATATGCACATGGGTCCAAGCCTGAGGGGTGAGGCTGTCACTGTCTCTGCTGAAGTTCATGCCCTTAGCTGCAACTGAGTGTCTCTTCCTGGGCTCTTTAAAGATCCTAATTCCATCTTCTAGTGCTCTTCTCTCCTAATTTAGCCTTTCTAGCTCTGTCTTCAATTAATAGTAATTTAATTAATGACAAAGATAGATATTTTATATGGCCCTCCATCAGATGATAAAGAAGCCCTATCCATTTGTTCCTTCAAGTAGCAGATGGGCCATCCCCATTTACTTCTTGCATCTCTTTCAACAAAGAGAACAGTCAAGGTCCTTTGCTATTGAGAATCTAGTTTATTCCACGTGTTTCATAGTCCCCCTTCCTTAGCAGTAGACTTATTTTCCCTCTCATTTCTTTTGTAGCAACAGGACTATATGCTAATTTGAACTGAGAAAGGGTTTAGAAGAAACCCACAAAGGTGATAAAAAGATTGTTTTGTAAAGTGAGGATGAAACTTTCCCTTGAAGGGAAAGGTTACTGCATAGGGCTTAATATTTTTTATTTATTTATGGGGGCAGGTAATGGACACACCAGGGCCTCTTGCCACTGTGAATGAACTCTACATATATGCACCACTTTGTGTGTCTGACTTTACATGGGTACTGGTAGGGTTTGAAAGCAAGTAATTTTAACTGCTAAGCCATCTTCCTAGCCCTGGTGGGCTTTTAAAAATGTTTTACAAGGGGGCTGGAGAGATAGCTTAATGGTTAAACGCTTGCATGTGAAGTGTAAGGACCCCAGTTCAAGGCTCGATTCTCCAGGACCCACGTAAGCCAGATGCGCAAGGTGGCACATGCATCTGGAATTCGTTTGCAGTGGCTGGAGGCCCTGGTGTGTCCACACACCCCCCCATAAATAAATAAAAAATATTAAGCCCTATGCAGTAATCTTTCCCTTCAAGGGAAAGTTTCATCCTCACTTTACAAAACAATCTTTTTATCATCTTTGTGGGTTTCTTCTAAACCCTTTCTCTTAAATGTGCCCATTCCCTCTTTCTCTACCTGCCTATTTCTGTATCTCTCTCTCTCTCTCTCAAATAAATAAATAAATAATAAAAATATTTTTAAAATGCTTTATCAAGGCCACCCTGAGACTACAGAGTGAATTCCAGGTCAGCCTGGGTTAGAGCAAGACCCTACCTTGAAAAACCCCCCCAAAAAAAAAGAAGAAAAAAAGAAAAAAAGAAAAAGAAAAAAACCTTTACAAAATTTGTAAAGATCTTTTTTTTTTTTTGCTTTTTCTGTTTGTTTGCTTAATTTATTTATTTACTTATTTATTTATTTATTTTCAGGAGAGAATGAGAATGAATGGGCATGCAAGGGCCTCTTTGCTGCTACAAATGAACTCCAAATGCATGCACCACTTTGTCTGGCTTTATGTGGGTCATGGGAAATTAAACTCTGCCTAACAGGTTTTGTAAGCAAGCACCTTTAACCCCTGAGCCATCTCCTAAAAAATTTAGTTTATTATCAGCATACAGAGAATTAGGTTTCCTTATGCTGTTTTTCAAACAAATTTTGGTTTTTGTTTTCCAGTGGCAGCCTCTTGCACAAGTGACCCCCTGCTACCTCTGCTGAGAACCAAAGATAAGAGCCCAAAGCAGTAGTGTTTGGTATTGAGGGAATTCCTGGCCCACTTTTGCATAGTGGACAGAGAGATCTGAGCAAGCTGCTAGCTTAAGGGCCTCAGGCTTAAGTAGCCACTGTCTGGGCAGTTGAAAATAGAGGAAGACAAAGGTGTCTCCAGCCGACCCTTTTGTGGGACTGGTTACAGTTGATATGAGGAGGGCCATGTGGGCAGCAGTTGCCACAGGTGGCAGAAATCTTAATGTTCTCCTCACTGTTTTTGAGACAGTAGCTTGATAGATTGAAGTCAGGAGATTGTAAAGCTTTCCCTGTGCAGAGACTCCTAGGCAGCTAGCCAGGGATGGTGTCTATGGTCCTGTCTCTAGGCAGACTGTTTATGAAAGCCATTGAGATGCCCTTCAGAATGGGGCCTGCAAGGCTCCACCTAAAGAGAAGAACTATTTTGGCCACGACCCCTCAGGAGGTAGGGACAGCTAGATAGCAAGTGCAAGGCCAAAATGGTTGTTTCCTATGCTTAATGTTGTGACCACACTTCATTCAGTGCCTTTGGGTCTTGTTCTTCCTCAGAAGTCCTTTAACACTTTCCAAGTGGGCTTCGGGAGTAATGGGATCCTTTCTTCCACAAACTAAATTCTGCAGAGTTTGGCAATGTAGTAGGCCCATGAAGGTTGTTGGGGCACCTCAGCAGAGGTCTTCATATTTCACACAAGGAGAAGCAGAGCCCTGGAGACACAGAGAATGTATTTCGCCACACCTGCTTGCTTGTTACTGCTTGGTCCCCAGCATCAGCTGGGGTGGGGCTCTGCAGTAGAGATAGAGATGACCCCTGTCCCCTTCTACTTAGGGGCCTTGGTGCTTAGAAGTTTACAACTATGTTTTTTTTTTAAAGATACAATCTTACTATGTAGCCCAGGCTGGCTTCTCACTTGCAGTCCTCCGCCTCAGTCTCCGGAGTGCTAGGATTTATATACATGTGCCACCATGCCTGGTTCTGTAGCCAGGTCTCTGAGACCCTCACTGTAGTATGCTAAGGCTCCTGTATGGCTTTCCTGTGAATCTAGGGGCCGTCTGATGGCCTGCTGTCAACTTGTCATCTGGGCTTGTGCTCTCAGGGAGGCCTTGGGGCTGGTTGTTACTTGGAGGCTTGCTAGCGAGCTCTGATGATAGTCTGGGGCAGCAGCTGCAGTACAATGTTTCTGGAATACTTGTGGGAGTCTTAAGAAAAGAGAGGTGGCCAGGAGTCCCTAGAAAACATTCTGAGTAGACAAGGAGATGGGTAAGTGGGCGTCACATGGCAAAGCTGGCAGAGTAGAATATAGTTAGTGGTATGTTTGCCTTGCTGTATATTTAACCATTTGATTGATAAAATACTTGGTTTGGGTAGGAGTTTGATGGAAATGAAGGGATATTGTTAGGACCCCTGAATAGTGTGGTAAGTTCCTAAGACCACCTGACATTCTAGAAAGCCTGTGGGATGTTTGCAAATGACTCACAGACACTAGGTACTGATGCACCAAGGCTCTGGAGGGCCTTGGAAGTATCTCCCACAACATCCACCATGCTCCCCCAACTCACAGATCTTGTACCTTCTAATTGGCCTGTAGTTTGAAAGAAAACTGACTGACAGGGCTGGAGAGATGGCTCAGCAGTTAAGGCACATGTCTGCAAAGCTATAACAACCTGTGTTCAATTCCTCAGTACCCACATAAAGCCAGATGCACAAAGTGGCGCATGCGTCTGGAGTTAGTTTGCAACAGCTGGAGGACCTGGCATGCTCGTTCTCATTCCTTCCCTCCCTTCTTTCTCTTTCTCTTTCAAAACAAATAAATAAAAGAAAAAAAGAAAACTGACTTGTCCTGTCCTCTCCCCCAACCAAGAACAGGCAGGGCTTGCTGCTTAGCCATTGCATCAAATAAAGCCTTTATTGCCCTGGGCCTACATGATGCGGTTCGCCTTTTCTGGAGGGCTTACTACAGGGATCATACTTCCCTCACCCAAACACAGGGTACAGCCTTTGGATAGGCAACAGTAGAGGTCTGTTCAGAGGGAAATTGGGAAGATCCAGACACCGGACCTGCTCGTACAGTGCCCAAGAGCTTGATAGCAGGGGACAGAGCCAAGATGAAAGGCTGCATTGCCATGGTGAGAATGACAGGCCCAGCAAGGTGGCCAGACCTAAGGAAGCTTTTTGTCCAGGTGAAAACCAGAATCATGTCTCAGCTACTCTGATAAATATAGCTGGAGTCAGGTAATTCCAAGAGGGTCCACCTGGATTAGGCCTTCCTCCTAGGCTGCCCCCACTTGTTCCTGGGAGCCCCAAGGCTGAGCACCATGGGAGTAGAGAATGCAGAAATAGTCTTTGCCTGTGAGATCAGACCCAGGATGCACACAACCTGTAGCACTAAGGGAGAAGGCAATTATACTTTGGGTGAAAGGGGTGGAAGAAATGTGATCTGCCTCTATTCATTCTCTCAGGTGGCACCTTGTTACTGAGGATAACGCAAGAGACCCAAGACTGTGAGATGATGAAATAAAAGGAGGCATTAAGGTTTGGAATGGTGGCTTAGCAGTTAAGGCATTTGCCTGGGAAGTCTAAGGATCCAGGTTTGATTCCCCAGTACCCACATAAGCCAGATGCACAAGGTGGCACATGCATCTGGAGTTTGTTTGCAGTGGCTGGAGGTCCTGGCATGCCCATTCATTCTCTCTCTCTCTTCCTCTCTCTCTCTCTGTCAAATAAATAAATAAAATATTTTTAAAAGGAGGCATTGGAGAGCCAGGCTTGGTGGTGCATGCCTTTAAAACCAGCACTCAGGAGGCAGAAGTAGGAGGATCACCATGAGTTCGAGGCCACCCTGAGACTACATATTGAATTCCAGGTCAGCCTGAGCTAGAGTAAGACCCTATCTTGAGAAAAAAGGAGGCATCAGGCTGGAGACATAGCTTAGCAGTTAAGGTGTTTGCCTGCAAAGCCTAAGGGCCCATGTTTGACTCTCCAGGTCCCACATAAGCCAGACGCACAAAGGTGAGGCAAGCACAAGGTTGCACATGCCCACTATGTGGCACAAGCATCTGGAGTGCAATTTCAGTGGCTGAGGCCCTGGTGCACCAATTCTCTCTCTCCCCCTCTTTCTCTCTGTCTCTCTTATTGTCTCTCTCACTCTCTCTAAAATAAAAATAAAATTTTTAAAAAGAGGCATTAAGTAGATATTACCTGTGCCTGCCTATTGTGAGTAGATCAGATATTTCTACCAGACACATTTTCAAAATGAGGTAGTTTGAAGGTAATTCTGAAGAAGTTCTCACAGCTCGGCCTCAGAACTATGAAAAGGCAGGCTGGCTTCATTCCCTGTTCCCTTAACTCTCTGGCTCATCAGCTTCCTCCAGTGTCCATGTAGGTGGGAACAATATCTTGCCTCTGCCTGCATCCTGATAGCCCACTGAGAGCCTGAGGGTCCAGCTTGCCACACCTCTCTATACTGTCTCTATACTGACTGTCCTCAGTCTGGCATACAAGAAGGCAAAGGGCAGGGGCCCTAGGAGGTACTTGCGGGAACTCTGAGAGCTTGAGGGTAGGGTGGCTCATGGAAGTCAGACCATAGGGTTCAGGGACCTATCTTCAGGGGACATTGCTTCAGAGGGTTGAGAGGGCCCTGATGGTGACTGATGGTTGCAAGTGTCATCTTTGGTCAATGGAAAGCTCTGTAGGAACTTGTGGAACTTTTCAGACTTTAGCAGAGTGACAGATATGTCACCATTAGGTACCTGATATTATAATAAAATATGCTTATGCCTGACACTGCTGACAGTATAAGTAAACTGGCCCTGTATTTTTTAAAAAATATTTTATTTTTATTTATTTATTTGAGAGAGAGGAGAGGCATATATAGAGAGAATGGGCATGCCAGGGCCTCTAGCTACTGCAAACCAACTCCAGACACATGTGTCACCTTGTGTATCTGGATTTAAGGGGTACTGGGGAATCAAACCTGGGTCCTTAGGCTTTGCAGACAAGCACCTTAACCACGAAGCCATCTCTCCAGCCCTGGGCCTGTTTTTTTTGTTGTTTGTTTGGTTGGTTGGCTGGTTGGTTGGGTGTTTTTGTTGTTGTTTGGTTGTTTGGTTGGTTGATTTTATTTTATTTATTTTTTTGGTTTTTCAAGGTAGGGTCTCACTCTAGCTCAGGCTGACCTGGAATTCACTATGTAGTCTCAGGGCAGCCTCGAGCTCACGGTGATCCTCCTACCTCTGCCTCCTGAGTGCTGGGATTAAAGGTGTGCACCACCATGCCTGGTTTGGGTCTGTGTTTTCTTAATTTTTTAAAATTATTTTTTAATTTAATTTAATTTTTTTGTTTATTTATTTGAGAATGACAGACAGACAGAGAAAGAGCCAGATAGATAAAGAGAGAATGGGCGTGCCGGGGCCTCCAGCCATTGCAAACGAACTCCAGAAGCATGCGCCACCATGTGCATCTGGCTTATGTGGGTCTTGGGGAATCGAGCCTTGAACCAGGGTCCTTCAGCTTCATAGTCAAGCACTTAACCGCTAAGCCATCTTTCCAGGCCTGGGCCTGTGTTTTTAAAGAACGTTTTCCTCCTACCAATAAATGTTCTAAATGGCACACATACTTTTTCACCAAGAAATTCTGCTTCTGAGGACCTCATCTGTGGAAGTAAGTGTTTTCCCAGGTATGTGAGAATTGGATTAATATGAGTGTTAACTGCTTGTTGTGGTTTGAGTGTAAGTGTATGTCCCCCATAGCTAAGGTATTTTTGATTAAGATTCATCTTCCTACTTGCGCCTCCAGCAGGTAGAGCCCTGCTAGAAGAGGTGTGTCATTGGGGGTGGATCTTGAGTCTAGCCCTACTAGGTGTGTAGAGGGCCAGTTTGAGCTCTGGCTGCTCATGTTTGAGTTCTGGCTGTTGTCTCCGCTAACAATGTATGCTGAAGTGAGCCAGGTTCCTGCTCCATATCGAAACCTACCCTGGAATTTTGCAAGCCTAAAATAACCCCTTTCCTCCTATAAGCTGCTTCTGGTCAGGTGTTTGTCCCAGCAATGAGAAGGTAACCACAACACTGCTGTGTTTTTTTGGGTTAGCCAAAGAAAGAGCTACGAATCACAGATAGTGAACTCCATAGGACACTCTTGCAAGGAAATGATGAAGTCTGTACAGAGCAATAGGGGAAGGACTGAATGATTTTGTTGATGAGAAGAAGAGCCACTAAGAATAACATTTTTCTACCTTAAAAATGATTTGTAGCCAGGCGTGGTGGTGCACACCTTCAATCCTAGCACTTGGGAGGCAGAGGTAGGAGGATTACCATGAGTTTGAGGCCGCCCTGATACTACATAGTGAATTCTAGATCAGCCTGGGCTACATCGAGACTCTACCTCGAAAAATAAAAACAACAAAAAAAAGATTTGTACTAACATGTACTTGTTTATATACAGTAGTGTGTAAGTGTGTACATCTGTGAGAAGGGAGCTGCTCCTTCAGGGTCTGTACACGTCTCATTTTATGAATAAATGTGTGCTCCTGAGTGCTTTAAGAATAAGTGCAATTTTTTAAGGCAATAGAACATGACAAAAGTGTTCCCAGCAGGCTCTGCAGAGGTGCGTGTGTTCCTTAGGAGCTGAACAGGACCTGCCGGGCCATGCAGCATCGCATAGTGGAGCTCATCTCCCGTGTGTCCAATGAGGAGGTCACCGAGGAACTGCTGCATGTCAACGATGACCTCAACAACGTCTTCCTCCGCTATGAGAGGTGGGGGCCTCTTTCTTCCCCCCTTGAAAAGATATCAGCAGAATTTTTTTCATAAACAGAGTGGGGGAAAGAGAGCAGAGCAGACTGAGAGATACTAAGAGTTGGAAAAATACTCATCAGAGGTGTTCTTTTGTTCCTGGATGACCAAGAAAATGCCTCTTGTTCTTTGGGGAACTGAGCAACAGGGAGCAGCAGCTAGTGGACTGTGACGTTCATCTCTGCCCTTTTTGAGTCACAGCGAGGGTGGGGCCTGGGGAGTCCACACCTGCTCCTTTGATGATCCTTTGAATTTGAAAAGGATTAAAGGGGAAAAAACCTTTCCTAAGAGATAGGATTTCCTCTTTCCAGGCTTAAAAAAAAGGAAAAAGGCTGGAAAAAAAGGCTCAACAGTTAAAGGTACTTGCTTGCAAAGCCTGATGGCCTGGGTTCCTTCCTTTCCCCAGTACTCATGTAATGTCAGATGAACAAAGTGGCTCATGTGTATGAGGATCTGGGGTTTCTTTGCAGTGGCAGGAGGCCCTGGCACTCCCAAACTCATTCTCTGTCTGCTTCTATCTTTCTTTCTTTCTCTCTCTCTCTCAAATAAATAAATAATTTTTTAAAAGAAAAAAAAGGTGGAGCTAGAGAGATCGCTTAGGGTTAAGGCTCTTGCCTCTGAAGCCTAACAACCTGAGTTCAATTTCCCAGTACCCACATAAGCAAATACACAGAGTGGCACGTGCATCGGGAGTTCTTTGTTTGCATTTGCTGGAGGCTCCAGTACACCCGTATTCACTATATCTCTGCATGCAAATAAATAAATTAAATATTTTTTAAAAGGCTTCACAAATGTCAGTGTGTTTGGGGTATTATGCAAAGCAGACAGGGTGTGAATGCTCTGTTTCTCCTAGAAAAACACATTTTCTAGTTCTTCCTGCATCCAAGCCACTTAAAGTAACAAACTTGGATTTTCTTTTCCTTTTTTCAAGTCTTCCTCAGGACAAAGCTCAAGATGTTTTCTCTTGACTTAGCTGTTATACACACACACACACACATCTTTATTTATATAATTGATTTTTTTAAGAGAAAAAGAGAAAGGCAATAGAGATTGAGATTGACAGAATGGGCACACAAGGGCCTCCAGCCACTACAAACAAACTCCAGACACATGTGCCACCTTATACATCTGGTTTTATGTGGGTACTGGAGAATCGAACTGAGGTCCTTAGGCTTTGCAGGTAAGCATCTTAACCGCTGAGCTATCTTTCCAGCCCTTGATCTAGCTTTTAGTAGGGGGTACATTGGCAAGCGCAGCTCCCATCTCTGCCCTGATTGGGTACTTAGGCATTCTCAATGGTGGCCCAGGGTCAGGTCTTGAAAGGACCTTGGCAAGGCCAGCCTCTCCACGAAAGATGAAACTAGGGCTGGGGAGATGGCTCAGTGGGTAAAAGTGCTTGCTGTACAAGTGTGACAACCTGATTTTGGATACGCCGAATTACATGAAGCTGGATACAGTAGTGTGGTCTGTAATCCCCACTGACCTATAGCAAGAAGGGAGTCAGAAATAGGAGAATCCACAGAAGCTTATGGGCCAGCCAGCGTGCCATACACAGCAGTGAACTAGGAGAGATGGTACCTCATATAAGGTAGAAGGCGAGAACTGGTAGCCCTGGTTGTCCTCTAATCTCCACACATGTACCATGGCACGCACATACAAATACAAGTATGATACATGTACAATACACACATTCACACATGTAGATAAAAAATTAGTTTTGCCTGAGCTAGAGTAAGACCCTACCTCGGAAAACCAAAAAAAATTAGTTTTAAAAAATATTTTTATTTGTTAGCTGAGCATGGTGGCACATGCCTTTAATCCCAACACTTGGGAGGCAGAGGTAGGAGGATCAGCATGAGTTCAAGACTACCTTGAGACTACATAGTGAATTCCAGGTCAGCCTGGGCTAGAGTGAAACCCTACCTCGAGAAATATATATATATATGTGGTACACATATACATATACACACATACACACACACACACACACACACACACATTTGAGAGAAAGAGGGAGAGAGCAAGATAGGGGCAGATAGGGCATACTGGGGAATTGAACCTGGCAGGCAAGCACCTTAACCACTAAGCCATCTCTTTAGCCCAAAAAATAATTTTTATTATTATTATTATTGGCTTTTCAAGGTAGGGTCTTGCTCTAGCCCAGGCTGGTCTCAAACTCACAGCAGTCCTCCTAACTCTGCCTCCCAAGTGCTGGGATTAAAGGCATGCACCACCATGCCCAGCCCAAAAATTATTGTAAAAAAATTTTTTAGGTTGGGCGTGGTGGTGCACATCTTTAATCCCAGCACTCAGGAGGTAGAAGTAGGAGGATTGCTGTGAGTTCAAGGCCACCCTGAGACTCCATAATGAATTCCAGAGCAGCCTGGGCTAGAGTAGAATCCTACCTTGAAGCCCCCCCCCCCAATTATTTATTTATTTGCAAGCAGAGGGAGACAGAGAGAAGAGAGACAGACAGAAAGAAGGGGCACACCAGGGGCCTCCAGCCAAACTCCAGATGTATATGTCTCTTTGTGCATCTGGATTTCCATGGGTACTAGGAAATTGAACCTGGGTTGTTAGGCTTTTGTAGGCAAGCATCTTAACTGCCAAGAGATCTCTCCAGCCCCTAAAAAATTAATT
The DNA here is from genome assembly GCA_004027895.1 of Orientallactaga bullata. Lineage (NCBI taxonomy): Eukaryota > Metazoa > Chordata > Mammalia > Rodentia > Dipodidae > Orientallactaga > Orientallactaga bullata. The sequence continues at coordinate 31,766 of PVKW010006894.1, read as the reverse complement.
AAAAAAAAAAAAGATAAATCCCAAGAGGACCTGACAGCAATGTAAGTCCCCTGGAGATTTGTAGTCTGGTCCCTGTGCACAATAGCTGACAGCTTTCTGCATAAGCTTGTCAGGAGGTAAATGGGTTGGCATCATTTAGGGCCAGGTAATAGATACTGTGCTTGGCATTGCCCATTGGAGGCTTGAAGGTTAATGTGTTTGTCACCCCTAGAGTTGTCTCAGCTTCTAACTGGCAGTGGGGATGGGTGGCTCTGTGCCTATCTGATGGATAAAAACATCCCTGCGGGAGTGTGAAGCCTCCTCACAATCTACAGCATGTCATATCTGAGGGCTCCAATTCCCAGTCCAAGGCCCTTGTGTCTTTCCACGTGAGTTGTCTCCCCAAATCAAGTAGAATTGGATTTTGATCCATTAGGCCCATTTAAGCCCTTACTGGAGTAGGATAGCAGGAGCTAATATAGGTACTGTTGCCCACAACCCGAGCAGTCTGAAGTTAGAAAGACTTCAGAGACATCACTGGAACCAATGGCCTTAAAGATGCTCTTCTGGTCAGAGTGATTTTGCTATGACTAATGGTCCTTCAGGGATGTGGGAAAGCCACCCTTCAATTAAGAGTTGCTCAGGTGTATTAATATTCCTTTTCTCCTTACAGACCACTGTTGAACTACATAAGGCTTTCTTTTTTATTATTTATTTATTTATTTTGGTTTTTTGTAGTAGGGTCTCACTCTAGCCCAGGCTGACCTGGAATTTACTATTTAGTCTCAGACTGGCCTTGAACTCGCAGTGATCCTCCTACCTCTGCCTCCTGAGTGCTGGGATTAGAGGTGTGTGCCACCATGCCTGGCTTATTTAAGTCACTTTTTGATAAGGTAATTTTTGTTTTGTTTTGCTTTGTTTTGGGAACAGGGCCTCTCTTTGAAACCTAAATTGGCCTCAAACTCTTGATCCTTCTGCCTCAGCCTACAAAATTCTGGGATTATAGATATGCACACCATGCCCATACATACAAGTCTTTCTTAAAACTACAGTGGAAGCTAGGTATTGTGGTATCTGTCTGTAACCCAGCATTTAGGAAATAGAAGCAGGAGAAATTTGAGGTCAGCTTGGACTACATCATAAGTTCCAGGCCAGCTTGGACCAACTAGCAAGACCCTGTTTCAAAAACAAAAATGATGGGGCTAAGGGAGATGGCACTGTGGATAAAGTCACTTGCTTACAAAGCCTGATGGCCCAAGGTTCAATTACCCAGCACCCATTAAAGCCAGACACAAAGTGGTGCGTGCATCTACAGTTCATTTGCAACAGGAAGAGAACTTGGCGCACCCATGTGCATGCAGGTGTGTGCACACACCCAATTTTTTTTTTTTCTAAAAAGAGAAGGTTTGAGAAGGTAGCTCAGTTGAAAAGTGTTTGCTATGCAAGTATGAGGATCTGAGTTTGACATGTAAAGCTGAGTGTGGTAGGACTCACTGAGCATCCTAGATCTAGAAAAGTGGAAACGTGCAAGTGCCTGGGGCTCACTGGCCACCAGTCTAGCCTGTGGATGAGCTCTAGGCCAATGAGAAACCCTGTCTCAAAAACTCTCCAGGCCGGGCGTGGTGGTGCACGCCTTTAATCCCAGCACTCGGGAGGCAGAGGTAGAAGGATCACCGAGAGTTCGAGGCCACCCTGAGACTACATAGTTAATTCCAGGTCAGCCTGGACCAGAGTGAGACCCTACCTTGCAAAACCAAAAAAAAAAAAAACTCTCCGGGGCTGAAGAGATGGCTTAATGGTTAAAAGCTTGCCTGTGAAGCTAAGGACCCTGGTTCAAGGCTCGATTCCCCAGTACCCATGTAAGCCAGATGCACAAGGGGGCACATGCATCTGGAGTTCGTTTGCAGTGGCTGGAGGCCCTGGCGCCCCTTCTCACGCTCTCTCTCTCTCTCTCTCTGCTTCTATCTCCCTCTGTGTCTGTTGCTCTCAAATAAATAAACAAAAAATCAACAACAAAAAAAAATTTTTTTAAACTGGGCTGGAGGGCTGGAGAGCTGGCTTAGTGGTTAAGGCGCCTGCCTGTGAAGCCTAAGAACACCCGTTCGATTCTCCAGGTCACACATTTAGCTAGACGCAAAAGTGACGCAAGCACGCAATGTCGCACATGCGCACAAGGGGGCACATGCATCTGGACTTTGTTCACAGCAGCTGAGAGGCCCTGGCACGCCCATTCTCTATCTGTCGCTCTCTCTCTGTGTCTATCAAATTAAAAATATAATAATAATAATAAAATAAAATAAAATAAAATAAAAACTGGGCTGGAGAGATGGCTTAGTGGTTAACCGCTTGCCTGTGAAGCCTAAGGATCCTGGTTCAAGGCTCGATTCGTCAGTACCCACATAAGCCAGATGCACAAGGTAGCACATGTATCTGGAGTTCATTTGCAGCAGCTGGAGGCCCTGGGGTGCCCATTCTTTCTCTCTATCTGCTTGTTTATCTCTCTATCTCTCATAAATAAAATAAAATAAAAACAAATAAAATAAAAAATAAAATAAATAAATTACTGTGGGTAGCCAGGTGTGGTGGCACACACTTTAATTCCAGCACTCAAGAGGCAGAGGTAGGAGGATCGCTGTGAGTTCAAGGCCATCCTGAGAACACACAGTGAATTACAGGTTAGCCTAAGCAAGAGAGACTCTGCCTAGAAAAACCAAAAAAAAAAAAAAAAAAAAAAAAAAAAAAAAAAAAAACCTGTAGGTAGCCTTTCTGAGGAATGATAACCAGGGCTATCTACTGGCCTCCCCACATGCACACTTACATGCATGCTGTCCCACACCCACAAACACACGCATACACACACACACACACACACACACACAAACCAAAATAAACCCAAGCCAGAATAAATAAAAGAACAATCCATAATGGACGCACATTTAGCCATATCATCCCCCTTGGGGCCCTCTTAGCCCAGGTGCTGAGGCAACATCAAGCAAGACTTCTCTGTTATCTGCTTGCTTAGGCTATGGCTGGCTTCCTCTGTGCCCTTGGCATTTGGAGCTTTTAAAAATGACTCATTCTGGGGACATGGCTCAGTTAGTAGAGTGTCTGCCAAGCATGCCCAGAACCCTGGGTGTATTCCCCGGCACCACTTCAAACCAGGCATAGTGACACTCACCTGTAATCTCAGCACTTGGGAGGCAGAGGCAGGAAGATCAGAAGTTCAAGGTCCTCCTTAGCTACACTTTGAGGTCAGCCTGGGGTAAATGAGCCCTTATTTCAAAAAACAAGCAAAACAGTGCAGAAGAGGATCTATTGTTCACCATCATTCCCACATCCCCACTAGGTGTAAGGATGACTTAGTACGGCAGAAGGGACATTTTCTATTTTGATTATTTCAGAGACAAAGAGAAAGAGAAAGTATTGGATATGCCAGAGCCTCTTGTCTGCAAACAACCTCCAGATGCATGCACCACTTTGTGCATCTGGCTTTATGTGGCTGGATACTGAGGACTCAAAACCTGGCTGGACAGGCTTTGTAAGCAAGTGCCTATAACCACTGAGCAATCTCTCCAGCTCCAGTGGGGACATTTTCTACAGTCCCTTTTAGCCAGCCCCTTCTACAGCCCTCTGCTGACTAGATGCAGAGGAAAGAGTCGCTATAGGGCTGGTCCGCCTCACCATACCTTTCTGGTCGATCTTGGGTAGTTGACCCAAACTACCTCCTGGATCCTCAAAAGCCTTCCCCCCAGGGCCAAGGCCAGAGCCTATGAGGTCTTTCTTTCCCTACCATGCCCCATGAGGCCCCATCCCTTTCCTTCTGAGATGGAGTTGGGGCATTTTAGCCACAAGAGCTGATGATTGCTCTCCAGAGAAGGGTCTTCAATTACTGCCTGGCTTCAGAGATGGACACGAGAAGCCTAGTGGTAACAAGGTTGACCCAAGTACCTCCTCAGGGTCTGGAGGAGCACTGGGATTAGATGTGTGAGGACGTGGCTGGAGATGCTTCTAGTGGCTTCCGCTGAGTGCCAGCCAATAGACCATCCCCCTTACTGGCTCAAGGTGCCTGTGAGAAAGGCAGGGGACTGGACATCCTGGAGAGTGGGAGCCCCATGCTAAGGAAAGCATGGCACAGTTGTACATGTGAGGTCTACTCCACCTCCCCAGTGGGGCCCTGATTATGACCAGCTCAGCCTCACTCGCTCTTTACTTCTTTCTTCTTTTCCCTCATAGGTTCGAGCGGTACAGGTCTGGCCGATCAGTTCAGAATGCCAGCAATGGAGTAAGTGTCCTGTGGCGGTCTCTCATCTCCTGAGGTGGGCACATAGCCCATACACACATTAACAACCTGGCCTACTTGGGCCTTGCTTCTGGTTTTCTAACTGGGACTACATCTGTGGGCAACTGTAGAGCAAGCTCTGATTGGGGGACAGCTCACAGACATCCTTGATCGAAGGCCACAGCTCTCAGGACAGTGGCCATTTTAATGACTCAGTGTACCTTTTGTGAGTGGGGAGGTGAGGGAACCAGGGCGTGGGCTTTCTTACAGCCTAGGCCCACTGTTCACCCTGGGTCATTGAGGGGAGCCATTTTGCATCTGTGCCTGGGAAGCTTTAATGTCTTTCCTCATGGGTGCATGTAGATCCCTACATGGGTACCTGACAGTGTTTACCTTGGAGCTCCACCCAAGTGAGGCCTCACTGCCAATGTCATGTCCTGACAGGTCCTGAATGAGGTGACTGAAGACAACTTAATAGACCTGGGCCCTGGCTCTCCTGCTGTGGTGAGCCCCATGGTGGGGAACACGGCACCACCAGCTTCCCTCTCCTCCCAGCTTGCAGGCTTGGGTGAGTGTCTCAAAGTTGGGGAGAATGCCTCTCCCTCACTGCCCTCCTTCCCGGGAGATAGACTAACAGACAGATGATATAATTTTTTGGTTTTTTTCATGATAGAGACTCACTGTAGCCCAGGCTGAGCTGGTAATCACTCTGTAGTCCCAGGCTGGCCTCAAACTCACAGTGATCCTCCTTCCTCTGTGTCCAGAGTGCTGGATTAAAGGCGTGCATTCTCTTTGTTGGAAAGTCAGAAGAGAGCCTTTGGGAGAATCCATGTGAAGGTATACTCCTGAGTCCTGGGCAATTGTACCACTTTTTATTTATAATTTCTTTCCTTTATTGGAAAGCAAAGGGGGTGGTATTTGAAAGATTTGGAAGTTTGTGTGTGTGTGTGTGTATGGTGTGTGTGTATGTATGTGTGGGTGCACATGTATGTGTAGGTACATGTGCACATGTATGCATGTGGAGGCTGGAGGTTGACATAGGGTGTCTTTCTCAGTCATTCTCCACCTTAATTTTCTAATATTTTTATTTATTTAGGAGAGAGAGAGAATAGGTGCATACAGGGTTCTTGCCACTGCAAATGAACTCCAGATACACATGCCATTTGGTGCATCTGGCTTTATGTAGGTACTGGGGAATCGAGCCAAGGCTGGAAAGCTTTGCAAGCAAGTGCCTTTAACCACTGAGAAATCTCCCCAGCCCCCCCCCCTTTTTGGTTTTATTCAAGGTGGGGTCTTACTCTAGCCTAGGCTGACCTGAAACTCACTATATAGTCCCAGACAATCCTCCTACCTCAACCTCCTGACTGCTGGGACTAAAGGAATGTGCCACCATACCTTCATTTAAAAAAATATTTTAGTTATATATATTGTAAGCAGAGAGAGAGGGAAAAAAAGGCTATGGGCACACTAGGGCCTCTGCAAACAAACTCTAGATACATATACCACTTTGTGCATCTGGCTTTACATGGGTACTGGGGATTTGAATGTGGGCTGGCAGGCTTTGCAAGCAAGGGCCTTTAACTACTAAGGCTTCTCCCCAACCCCTCCACCTTTTTTTTTTTGAGACAGGGTCTCAGGCTGAACCAAGAGCTTACTGAGGTAGCTAGTCCTGCCTCCACCTCCTTAGTGCTGGGATTATAGGCATTTGCTGCCACATCCATTCTTTTTGTGTAGGTGCTGGCGTACAAGCTCAGGTCTTTATGCTCATGCACAAACACATTCCCACAGAGCCACCTCCTAAACCCCAGTTGTTTGTTTTTGTTTTTTTCAGGTGACCTCAACAGACTGGTCTTGTCTTTTATTTTTCTTAATAAGCGAGAGTGAGTGAGTGAGCAGGAGAGAGAGGGAAAGAGAAAGAGGGAGAGAATTAATGTGCGAGGGCCTCTAGCTACTGCATTTGAACTCCAGACATGTGTGCTCCTTTGTGCGCATGTGCAACCTTACACACTTGCATCACTGTGCGTCTGGCTTATGTGGGACCTGGAGCATTAAATATGAGTTCTTAGGGTTTGCAGGCATGCACCCTAACCACTAAGCCATCTCTCTAGCCCTGCTTTTTGTTTTCGCATGTGTGTGGTTTGTGTGATGTATGTACATGCATGTGCCCTGTGCACACATATGAGGAGGGCAGAGGAAGACAATGGGTGTCTGTATTGTTCTTCTGTGTTCCTTGAGAAAGAGTTTCTCACTAAACCTGGAGCTGTCATTTTCTGTCAGACTGGCTGACTAGCTAGCTCCAGTGATGGTCCTGACTCAGCTCTGGATCCATAGGACTGAGGTTACATATAGGTGTATGTAGCCATTCACAACTTTTTACATGGGTGCTTGGGATCAAACTCAGGTTGTGTCAGGTCTTCTCAGACACCTCATGCTTGCACAGCAAGTGCTTGTACCTGCTGAAGCATTTTCCCAAACCTGTTGTTTGCGTTTTTCTAAGAGGCCACTGGTGTGCCTATTCTCTGTCTCTCTCTGTCTCTGTCTTTCTCTCTGTGTGTGTTGCTCTCTCAAAAAAAAAAAAAAAAAAAAAAAAAAAGGCTGAAGCCAGGTATGGTGGTGGATGCCTTTAATCCCAATACTCAGGAGGGAGAAGTAGGAGGATCACCATGAATTTAAGGCTACCCTGAGACAACATAGTGAATTCCAGGCCAGCCTGAGCTAGAATGAGACCCTACCTTGACCCATTCTCTCTCTCTTTCTCTCTCTCTCTCTCTTTCTCTATGCCTCTTTATCTCTCTCACACTCTCTCAAATAAATAAAATACTTAAAAATTTGTTTTAAATTTTATTTATTTAGTTATTTATTTATGAGAAAGAAAGAGGCAGAGAGAGAGAGAGAGAGAGAATGGGCACTCCAGGGCCTCCAGCCACTGCAAATGAACTCCAGACACATGTGCCCTTTGTGCATCTGGTTTATGTGAGTCCTGGAGAATCAAACCGGGGTCCTTTGACTTTGTAGGCATACTCCGTAATCGCTAAGCAATTTCTCCAGCCCAAAAATTTGTCTTGAAAAAAAAGAGGGCTGTCTGGATGTGGTGGTGCTCATCTTTAATCCCAGTGCTCAGGAGGCAGAGGTGGGAAGATTGCTGTGAGTTCGCGGCTACCCTGAGACTACATAGTGAATTCCAGGTCAGCCTAGGCTAGAGTGAGACCCTACCTTCAAAAACAAACAACAAAAAGAAAGGACTGGAGAGATGGCTTCGTGGTTAAGATGCTTGCCTGCAAAGCCTAACATCCCAAATTCAATTTCTCAGTACCCATGTTAAACCAGATGCACAAGGTGGCACATGTGTCTGGAAGTCGTTTGTAGTGGCTAGAGGCCATGGTACATCCATTCTCTCTCTCTTTCTCTATGCCTCTTTATCTCTCTCACACTCTCTCAAATAAATAAAATACTCAAAAAAAATGTTTTAAAAAGAAAGAAAAAGCTATTAAAGCCACAGGAACACTGAAAACATGAATCTGTGATTGATCAGCAATGTCTGCACTAGCTGGGAAACAGGAAATGGTGGCACTGATGTATTTGCCTTCCTAGAATATTCCACAACCTCCAGTGTTCCATTGTGTGAAACTTAAGATAAATTCTTTACTTTTCCACAATGAAAGTATATATATAAAACCTTGTGTACTTCTTTTATACCAAATGATACAAGTTTCTAGAAAATTAAAAGACTTTTTTTTTTTTTTTTTTTTTTTTTTTGAGGTAGAGTCTCACTCTAGCCCAGGCTGACCTGGAATTCACTCTGTAGTCTCAGGGTGGCCTTGAACTCATGGCGATCCTCCTACCTCTGCCTCCCAAGTGCTGGGATTAAAGGCGTGTAGCACCACGCCTGACTTCTGTTTCCTTTTTTCTTAATATTTCTATCTTGAGATGGAAAGACAATTCAGTTGGTAAAGTACATGCCTTGCAAGCATGAAGACCTGAGTTCAAACACCAGAATCCATGTAAAAACAAAACAACAACAACAAAAAAAGAGCCAGGTATCCATGCATGTAATTCCAGCAATAGGGAGACAAAGAAAAGCAGAATCCTTGGGGCCAGTCTAGCCTGCTTGGTGAATTCCAGACAAATTAGAGAACCTATCTTTAAAAGAAAAAAAAAAAATTTAAAGGATGGATGATGCCTTTGCAATGACAGTGGAAGGTTGACCTCTGGTGTACACACACACACACACACACACACACAAACACACACACCCACATTTTCTGTCTTCCTTCACTTCAGTTGAATTACACTTTTATTTGATGGCCTGTCAGTTGCTGTAATTACAGTGTCTCAATATTTCCTCTATTTGTAGCCATATTTCCCTAACTGAACAGATGTCTCTGCCTTTAATCCATTCAGCTGATGGTGTGTGTGTGTTTGATTTTTTGAACAGCTGGCCTGGAACTATATAGATCGGGCTGGTCTTGAATTCATGGCAATCCTCCTGCCTAAGCCTCCCAAGTGCTGGGATTATAGTTCTAAGCCACCAAGCCCAGCTCAAGCCACCAGATTTAATGCCTAAAGTTCAAAGTGGATTCTGCCACCTCACTTCTCAAAAATGCCTGGTACATTTCCATCCATCCCTTTACCTGGCACTGAGGTACCTCACTGGCCATCTGCTATCCGTCTGGCCTTGCAGACTCTGGCCTTTGTCTTCTTCTGCTTCTCCCTTTAGCATAGCCACGTTTGTCTTGAAAGGCCTACCCTTAATGGGCCTTGAGTCCCTCCCTACACTGAAGCTCAGCATTGCATAGGTTTGTTCCTTCCAGCTGCTCAGTCATCCAATGAGCATCTGAGTCCAGAGACCATGTCAGATTCCACCTGGTCTACTTGAGCTCTAACTCTGAACATGGGTGCCTAAGATGTAGCTTCCAACTCCTTAGGCATTATGACTGAGTGAATTGGGAGCAGGCAGGTAAAAGGTCTGGAGGGAAAGCTATAGGTGTGCTGATCCTGATCCCCACCTTGTTATAGCCCAAAGTCTTCCTTCTGTTCAGGATACCTCTTTCCCTTCTAGAATAGTTTCAGGGCCAAGGACAGTGCTGTCTTCCCCCAGGGCGTGCCCTGGCTTCTTCACTGGCTTCTGCACATGCTGTAGTGGAGGGCTGAGGACATCCCTATTACCACACACACTCTTAAGCCACTGGGCTGTCATCCTGACTTTGAGGCCCACATTTTGTTCTCATCTGCCTCTTGTTTTGTTATCATAGACTTAGGGACAGAGAGCGTCAGTGGCACCCTCAGTTCACTTCAGCAGTGTAACCCTCACGACGGCTTTGACGTGTTTGCCCAGACCAGAGGGAACTCCTTGGCTGAGCAGCGTAAGAGGTATGTGGGAGTCCTTTCTACAGAAGCTGGGAGACCATGGGAATTATCCCAGGCCTAGCCATAGGCTAATACAAAGGAGCCTTTGCTTTTTCAGTTCTAAGAGTGCTGGAAATGTTAACATATGGCTGTGAAGATGGCATTTACTGCTGAGGTTGAATGAATGTCAGCCTAGCCCCATAGTCTACACCCTGGGGGGTTGTCTGTGGTATCATTCTTTTGTCAGTCATAGGAGACTACTTTCTTTCCTGCTCATGCCAGAGCTGCAGACCCTGCCTCAACCAGTTTCTCCTCTGGAGGAGTCTGGGGGCAGGGAATCACAGTTAGGTACCCAGATTCGCTCCTCGCAGCAAGATTTAACTGCTTTAAAAAAAATGGCCGGTGGCCAGGTGTGGTGGTGCACGCCTTTAATCCCAGCACTCGGGAGGCAGAGATAGGAGGACCCTGAGACTAATAGTGAATTCCAGGTCAGCCTGGGCTAGAGTGAGACCCTACCTTGAAAAATCAAAAAGAAAAGAAAGGCCAGAACCTAATGGGAATGTGACCAGTTGGCAATATGTATGTTTTTTTTTTTTAAGTTCTCAGTAAAAAAGTAGTCAGGGCAGAGGTTTCTCTGACAGCAGCTCTGGCAAGGGTGAGCCAAATGGAATTGGGGGAGTTGATTCCAACATAGCTCTTGCAACTTAGGGAGACATAAAGCACACCTTCCCCCAGGTCCAGAAGAGGTCGCTGCTTGTAAAATAAGAGTTACACTTACTTTGACCAATGTAGCCCCTTCCTCTGAGGGCTTCCAGCACACTTTGGAACCCTTCTCCGTGAACTTCAGAGAGACCACAGTATTGTCACTGGAACCCTTAGCATCTGCCCAAGCCATGCTTATACCTGAGGAGAAGGAGCCATGGGATAGAAAGGGGTTCCGGGTCACCAGCACACTCCCTGCATCCTCTAGGAAAAACTCACTGCTTGTGCTGATTGTCTCCAGGGTCACCTGTGAGGATCCCCAGGCTGTTGGAGAACTCTCTTCTGCACTAGACAGTCGGAAACAGAGCTCGGAAGTGGTAGGTTTTTAAGCCTGTTTTTTCTGGTCGGAGTCTTCTGGAGAGAAAGGCAGGCAGGTTGGTAAAGCTGGCTGGATAATTCAGCAGAAGCTGGCTTGCGTAGATGCGGGGAGAGGATAGGAGAGACCCGCAAAGCACCTGTGTGCCACAAGGTAAGGCTTCACTGAGTCCCCCATCCTATGAGGTGCCACTCCTGCCATACAAAAAAAGAGAGACCCAGATAGTCATTAAAGAGAAGGTAGAAGCTGGGCGTGGTGGCGCACGTCTTTAATCCCAGCACTTGGGAGGCAAAGGTAGGAGGATCACCATGAGTTCAAGGCCACCCTGAGACTACATAGTGAATTCCAGGTCAGCCTGAGCTAGAGTGAGACCCTAACTCAAAAAAACAAAAAACAAAAAAAAGAAAAGAAAAAAAGAAAGAGAAGGTAGAGAGGCAGGCCTGGGAAGATGGTTCAGTGGCTAATGGCATTTGCTTGCCAGGCCTGCAGCCTGGGTTCAATTCCCAAGCCACTCAAATAAGCCAGATGCAAAAAAGCATCTGGTGTTTGTTTGCAGCAGCAAGAGGTCCTGGCACATACATACATGTGCAAATAAATAGAAATTAAGAAAGAAAAGAGAGAACCGTGACAAGCAAAGAGCAGGCAGCATGTGGGGTCCTATCCCAGCAACGTCTCCCTCGAATCCCTATGCTTTCTACTGCAGTCATCAAGTTTTTGGGATGTGGAGCTGATGTAGCCAGGTAGGGCTTCTGTTTGCATGTTCCAGTGCCCTGGGGTAGGCAGTGTGCTCACAAGATAATGACCTTCACAAGGAGGGTGAATGCTGAGCTTAGCCTCCTCTTTATTGGCATAGCAAAGCAGTGCCAACCCCAAGGGAAGGCGGGTGAGGGCTAGGACTCTTTGGAGAGCCAAAGCACTCAGGAGGTGTCTGAGAGAGCATACTGGGAAACTGTGGTCTTGGAGGGAGTGAAAAGTAAGTGGCAGGGCACTTTTAAATAAGAATGGGCCTGGCATGGTGGCCACGCCCCTAATCCCAGCACTCAGGAGGCCAAGGTAGGAGGATTGCCATGAGTTCAAGATCAGCCTAAGACTACATAGTGAATTCCAGGTCTATCTGGGTTACTGTGAGACTCTACCTCAAAAAAAGAAGAAAAGAAAGGAAAGGAAAGGAAAGGAAAGGAAAGGAAAGGAAAAGAAGGGAAAGGAAAGGGAAGGGAAGGGAAGGGAAGGAAAGGAAAGGAAAGGAAAGGAAAGGAAAGGAAAGGAAAGGAAAGGAAAGGAAAGGAAAGGAAAGGAAAGGAAAGGAAAGGAAAGGAAAGGGAGAGTGGCATTTGTATGAGCCCCAAACCACAGCGGTAAGATTTCAGATCCCAGTGGGGAAAGGACTTATGTCTATTAAGTCTTTACAGATGTCTTTCTTTTGAGCCTGCCCAGGAAATGTGTGGGAATGCATGCCTGTCTGGAGGGCAGGAAGAAGGAGGGCTCCCAGGACAGCTGCCCACCACAGTGGGAACTCCCATCAGCACCCCTTTTGCTGGGATGGAAAGGGCATAGGGCCCATTATCCCACTAGACATGAGGGTTACAAGGGCTTTTTGCTTCCTGCACACTAGTTCCCAGCCTCCTGCAGCCCTGGTACAAACTGACTCAGGTGGGCAGAACAGCTATCATAAAGAAGCTAGCTCTCAGGGGATTATTCCTCTTCTGAGCTGGTGTGTAACCCTCTGCATTAGCCACCAGGGGGTGCAGAAGAGTAGGCCTGCTGCCATGGGTTCTCTAGTAAGCAGGGCCCTTGGTGCTACTTGCCATCCATGCAGTAATTATGGTTGCTTCTCCCATTACTTAGGCTCTCTTTGCACCTAACCCAGCAAGGGAATTAGAGAGCCAGGCTTCAGTCTTTCCAGGGCACTGCTTGGTAAAGTCAAGGATGCTTCCTGCTCATAGCTGACCCTGGCCTATAGTAGCCTTGCCCACCAACCAGGCTCTTTGCTCTCCATTATAAATCTAGGGTCTGCCCCATCATGACAGCGTATGTCCTGTGCCACCCCTGTCACTAGCAGTGCTCAGTCTTGGATCCAAGTCCAGAAGACGTGGTTGACTTCTCACCCTTTACCCTTTGGGTGTGTGGCTTGGCCTGGCTCCCTTTTTCCAAAGGTCTTGATGACTCCAGCAGATTACTCCATGGTGATAGGCAGACTGCTGTTCCTGTTACTGATAACTGGCCTCAGCAAGACAGGGAAGCAGGGCACAGGGCAGCCAAGTGTTTTTGTGTGTGGGCACATGTCTCACATGCTGCTGTGGCCCTTTCTGGGCCATGTAGCCCTGGAAATACAAACTGGACCAAGGGAAGGATTGAGAACACATAGGAGGAGTGAAGATTGTGTAACTATATGTCTATAAGATTCTATCATATCAGCGTTTCTAAATAGTTTCATCATTCTAAAAAGCAATAGACAGGTTGTAGCTCAGTGGTGGAGAACTTGCCTAGTATTTTCAAGACTCTGCGTTCATCACCAGCCTTATTAAGCAAACAAACAAGTGGCAACAACCAAGTTAAGAGCTTAGAAAAAGTGACAGGTGTGATGGCACACACCTTTAATCCCAGGACTTGGGTAGCTGAGATAGGAGCATCACTGTGAGTTTGAGGCTAGCTTGTGCTACAGAGTGAGTTCCAATTCAGCCTGGCTTAGAGTGAGATGCTTCTTTAAAGAGAGAGAGAGAGAGAGAGAGCCGGCACATGCCTTTAATCCCAGCACTCTGAAGGCAGAGGTAGGAGGATCGCCGTGAGTTCGAGGCCACCCTGAGACTACAAAGTTAATTCCAGGCCAGCCTGGGCTGTATGACACCCTACCTCAAAAAAACAAAAAAAAAAAAAAAAAAAAGAGGAAAAGGAAAAGAACACTATAGGCAACTAGAAAGAACAAAAAACAAGACAGATAAAAAATGCAGAATAAGTTAGAAAGAAGTCAAAACAATTTTTCAGAAGCTGGTTCTTTGAAAGCTGACTCCTTAAGCTCGGCTTGGTAGCAACACTCTTATAATCCCAGCACTCAGGAGGCTAAAGCGATAGGATCGTAACTCAAGGCCAGCTATGGGGGGAGGGTGGTGTCAAAGAAGGAGGGAAAGGGGAGGATAAGAGAAGGAAAAGGAGGAGGAGAAGAAAAAAAGAAAACAAAGCAAAACAAAAGACACTTTATCCCTTCCCCACTGTAGTAGTCCATAAAGATATTCAAGAGAATAGCCCTGGGTTTCTTCCTGGGCCTCATGAAGACTCTCCAAGTGTCGAGGGGCAGTTGGCATAAGTATTGGTTATCCTGCCTAGGATTCATGATTACTGAACTTTGCTTCTCTTTTCCAGGCAGGTAAGGGGGATATGCCAGGGCATGAGTGGGTAGTATCCAGTCATATTTCCTTAGATGACTAAGTATCAAGTCAGAACAGTGTCTTTTCTGTTCCGCATATGTGCTATGACATCTTATCTTGGGTCTTTCCTGTGACTTTTCTTTCTGGGACTTTTCTGTCCTCGGCCCAGCAGAGAGGGAAAGGTGGGGATTCTGACCTGGAGCCCATAGACAGCTGGCTCATGACCCAAGGAATGGTGAGGAGCTGCAGCTGAGTACACCTGCTGTCCACCCCAGCACTCACCTGTGTAACAATCTGCATCTTCCTCTAGCCGCCTGCCAGGCTCTGTGGCCAGACAGGACATGCAACAGTCCCTCCTTCTGAGGGGGACTAAAATTTCCCCTCCTGTCTGTGTAGAATCTCCTCAAGGCCTCATGCTTCTAGCCCCAGAAATACCTTCTTTGGTTTTCTGCTGAGGCCTGTATTCCTGGGCCTTCAGGGGCTGTGATGTTAGCAGGAATGAGGGGAGGGCCCTTACCTCCTCTGACAGTCTCTGGAGCTCTTGGCAGTATTCATTTTTTTTCAGGATGAGCACAAGTTTTGTGGTTCATGCTTGGGAGGGAAAAATTCTGAGGGTACAGACTTAATGTGACCAGTCAGAGAAGCACCCTTGTGCCCTGCACCTAGGAATTTGGCAGCCCTAGGCTTGGTGAGCTTTTTTAATAGAATAAAGTTTCCCCCGAAGGCCTTGAAACCACTTGCAGAAATATACACATGGTAGGAACAAAGTGAAGAAAAGACAAAAGCAGGGAGAGCAGTAGGTTCCTATGAAGTGGCATGTTTGTGGCAGAGGCCTACGAGGTCTTTCTCACCTCATCTGTTCAGGTGGCCCAGAGACTGGTGCATGGAGCAAAGGTGACTTCACTCCAGGCTACGAGTTCCAAGCATGAACCAAACCTCCAGGTGCCTGTGGTGGGGCTGGAGCCGGTGAGGATACAGCGAAAGAAGCTGGTGACCAAAGTGGACAAATGGACCTCTGAGATGTGATAAAGGAGATGTGTGACCAGAGCTGTCCAGATAGGCAGATGTCCAGGCAGGGTATCATGGAACCATGTGCCTGAGAAAGATTGAGCCATGGCTGCAGACAGGGGCTGGAACTTGTGCACAGTGGCACTCGGGCTGGCCTGCTCCTGGCAGCAGCACACCCTTGCCCTGAATAGGAAGGTAGTTGTTCTTGCATTGTATCCAAGGCCATTGCTGGAGCTGTGGTTAGGCCCCTCACTTCTTTCTCAGGATCAGGCTGAGCCCTGGAGTTAGAGCAGCCTTCCTAGAAGTCATGCCTCCTTTATTGTCCAAATTGGGAAGCTCCTGCTGTGTGCACTTGAACCTGTTGATCCTGCAAAAGAAGGATACTGCCTTGTAGAGTGCCCTGAATGTGACCTGGCCACTGGCAATGGCTCCTGTCTCTCTGCCCATACAGGCCTCTTCCCCATTATAAAGCTCGAACTTCCCAGAAACAACCCCAACTAACAGCTAACCTGGCATCTCATTTTCCTGCCTACAGTTTTTTTTTTTCTTTTAAAACAATGTGTATTAATGGCTTTGCCTTATTTCCCATAGTACAGAAACCCTGTCTTGCCAAACCTCTTGAGTACAAATTCTTTACATGGAAACTTTTTGTACTACTGAGTGAGACCAGAGGCTCATAGACTATTCCTCATGTTGGGTTTGAATGAACTGTCATAGAAAGTGTTTCACAGCTCCTCTGGAATTAGCACACCTCCTGCAGACTTGCTCTTGCTGCCTTGAACATCAAATAGGTGGGGCTCCTTGTGGACTTGGGGCTGGGAAACTCTGTAGAGGAGTACCTCCTTAGGCCTTCCTTCCCTAGGACATCAGGTGTGAGGGCAGCCTGCACAGAAGTTACCTCACCACTGGTTCTGCCTCCCTTCCCTGCCTCACTGGCCGGTGGGTCTTTCTGCTCCTTCTGTCTGGTGATCAGCTCGGATCATTTTCAATTTGCAGGTTACCACCAGGAAGATGACCCCCTGAGAACATATATAAGTCAAAGCAAGAAAGCTGGGTGTGGTAAAGCATGCCCAGAACCCCAGAACTCAGGAGGCTGAAGCAAGAGGCCCACAAGTTCAAAACCAGCCTGAGCTATTTAGTGAGACCTTGAGACCCTGTCACAGAAAACAAACAAGAATAGTAACAACAACAATAATGATAATAATAAAGCAAGAACAGAAGTTAGGGGGCTGGAGCTGTAGTTCAGTGGTAGAGGACTTGCCTAGCTTAAGTAAAGCCTTGAGTTCAATTCCTAGCACCAAAGAAAAATGATCAAAACTAGGTTACTATAACCAGGCATAGTGGCGCACGTCTTTAATCTCAGCACTCGGGAGGCAGAGGTAGGTGGATTGCTGGGAGTTTGAGGCTAGCCTGAAACTACATGGTGAATTCCAGTCAGCCTGAGCTACAGTGAGACCCTACCTCGGAAAACAAAACAAAACAAAACAAACAAACAACAACAACAACAAAAACTAGGTTAGTAACAAGAACCTGAGCCAGGTGTGGTGGCACATGTCTTTAATCCCAGCACTTGGGAGCAGAGGTAGGAAGATCGCCATGAGTTTGAGGCCACCCTGAGACTACATAGTGAATTCAGCCTGGGCTAGAGCGAGACCCCACCTTGAAAAAAAAAAAAAAAAAAAGAACCTACTGCTACCAGAGGTTAGTTTGAGTTATTCCTACTCAGTAACCCTGGGAGACCCCCAGACACAGCACACTCGATGCCACAAAAAGCACTGGCTGAGTGCAGCTGGTGGTCATACCTCTCCCCTTCTCTGTCGCTAAGGCATAGTGACCATGTCTGCAGCTCCAGGTGGGAGCCAGCAGCAGGACAGCTGCCCACCACTCCAATCCCAACTTGCCACCCTGGCACCTGAGTTGGCTGCTTCTCTTTGGACTCTTACAATGGGCAGGCTTCTACACTGCCGGCTAGCTGCCTTCTTCACATGGGCCAGTGTTTGGCCTTCATCTCCATGTGAGGGGGCTGTGAAATAGCTTCCTTTCTCTCTTCACATTCATTGTGCCTCTCTGTCTCCCATATCAAACCCACACTCTTCAACTTCTTGGACCAGCCTACAGCTCAGATCAGTGCCCAAGATGTGACCCTGTGGCATATCAAGGTCAACAACTACCTACGGTTCTGCTGGGCCAGCCCCTCGTGTGACAGATTAGGTCATTGTGGCCCCCAAGGGCTGGTGACTCCCCAAACCATAGGACATGAGATCTTCTAAGACTTAGCCTAGCGCCTCCTTTCCTTTATTAGCCTGGAGAGGGAGCTGCTTCTCCCTCCATCTAGTTCCCTGGACCTGTGTGCTTCTTACTATGGCTGTATTCGTTAGAGTGGGTCTGAGAGCACCTGCGTGATTAGAATATTGCATATTGGAATACTCTGCTTTACCAGAGCAGGTTTTATATCCCAACACAAGAAAGTCTACCTCCCCTTCCAATAGATAAGCCCACCCCAGCTACTCAGCACATGCCCTAAGGCCTGTACTTGGGAGGCATAGGTAGGAGGATCACTGTGAGTTTGAGGCCAGCCTGGACTAATTCCAGGTCAGCTTGGGCAAAAGCAAGACCCTACCTTGAAAATACAAAAACAAACAAAAAAAGAGCCAGGCGTGGTGGCACATGCCTTTAATCATAGCAGAACTAAGTGGATCACCATGAGTGCAAGGCCAACCTGAGGAGACTATATAGTGAATTCCAGGTCAGCCTGGACTAGAGTGAAAACAAACAAACAAACAAACAAACAAACAAACAAACAAACAAAAAACACCAGCCCAGAAGATGAAGGGTCCTGCTGATTCAGGAGTGTTGAAAGTTGAAAGTAAAATCCCACCTCACCTCACCCTCACCCTGTTCACAGATGAGGCAACAGAGGCCATCCCTGCCAGAGCCCCGGGACCTCTGCTCCCACATCTCCATCCATATAGCTGTGGCTTCTTAAGACAGAAGGGACTGATGAAGAAAGTGGGGTCAGAGCCGGGCGTGGTGGCGCACACCTTTAATCCCAGCACTCGGGAGGCAGAGGTAGGAGGATCACAGTGAGTTCGAGGCCACCCTGAGACTACATAGTTAAGTCCAGGTCAGCCTGGACCAGAGTGAGACCCTACCTCGAAAAACCAAAAAAAAAAAAAAAAAAGAAAGTGGGGTCAAAGAGAAGCCATTCACCCAAGGCCTGCACTATCAGTAACTGTGGCCTAGATAGAGCCCAGCCCCACTGTCATCTAAGAGCTCAGGGATTTCCATTTTTCTTTTTTATGGTAATGAGAAATAAAGCCAGGGCCTCATGCATGCTAAGCAAGTACTCTATCTCTGAGCTACATTCCTAGCCCTCTACTTTATAACAGTAACAAAAGGATAAGGAAAAAAAATGAAAGTTTTAGGCCATGACCCCTTACTGTTTCTTTTTTTCTTTTTAAGCTTTAGCAACAAGGCAAAAAGCCCAGTGGGAGAGCACTTGCCTCACGTGCTTAAGACTCTGCATCCCAACTCCCAACACTGTACAAAGAAAGGAAAGCCCAGGGGCTGGGGCGATGGCTCAGTGGGTGAAAGCACTTGCTATGCAAGGGTGATGACCTGAGTTTAAATCCCCAGAACCCACACAAAGCCAGACACAGTAGTGAGTGGTTGTAATCTCAGCATGCCTACAGTAAAATGAGAGGCGGAGACAGGAGAATCCTTGAAACCTGCAGGCCAGCTAGCCTGCCTCAAAACAAAAAGGTCGACACCAGAAGTTGTCCTGTGCCCTTTGCCTCCATGCCTGGCACATACCTTATCACACTCATGAAAAAAAAAAAAAAAAAAATATATATATATATATATATATATTATACATTATACACAAAATAAAGGAGTGAAAGAAAGCAAAGCTTTCTTTGTTGAGTCTCAGTTTCTCCCAGGTATAGACTGAGGTAGACACATTTAAAAAAAAGGTACCATGTGTGCTCTAGTAGCTGCTGTGGGTGGTTTTTCTCCTTGGAGAGCTGACTGGCTTTCTGAGCTGGGGTGATTGATAGAAATCAAGATCAGGTACCCCCGATTCCAGGAATGTGCTAAGACAGAAGGCCTGCCAACTATCACCAGGTAACAGGTTGCACCTGCTGTACCCCGCTGTTTAATGGGGAAGGTGGGTGTCTGCCATAGGCATTGTTGGCACAGCTATTGAGCATCCCCCCATCCCAGTGAGTAATCACATGCTCTGTCACTGGGTCTCATGTCACAATGGTAAGAGCTCCCTGAAATGTTTCCAATTCAACAATCTAAAGTGTCCAGAGGGCTGGGGAAATGGCTTAGCAGTTGAGACATTTGCCTGTGAAGCCTAAGGACCCTGGTTTGATTCCCCAGGATCCACATAAGCCAGATATACAAGGGGGTACATGCGTTTGGAGTTCATTCGCAGGGCTGGAGGCCCGGCGTGCCCATTCTCTCTTTCTCTCTGCCTCTTCCCCCCCCCCAAATAAATAAATGAAGTGTCCAGAATGGCAACATGGAAAGACATTGCTTTGCATGATCTCTGGTAGCTTGAGCTGTTCTGAAAATACTTGTGTGACTCCCCATAGCAGGGTGAGGAGAGAGCATGGAGCAGGTTCTAGGAGCCAGGGGTTGCTTGCCTGCCAGCCGAGGAGGGCAGTAAAGAGCTCCCTTGGCACTGCAGTCACCTGCTCAGTTTGTGCTCCACCTGCTGCCTCCAGACCTCACCCCATGGCAGCAACTGTCACCCTCCAGGTCGTCCAGGACAGGATTGTCATGTGAGGGCTGATGATACAAATCCTTTGTTTTCTTCCTTTGTTGAAGTTTTTTTTTTAATTACTTGACACCAGGCAGTCCTGATTGCTTATTTGTAACTTTATTCTTACCCTAGATCATGACATTAAGATGTAGCCAGCTATAACACAGTGCTGGCATTTTGAAGCAATGAAATAGTGGGCTAGCAAGCAAACCTCCCAGGTGTGATATCTCCCAGCCCAGGGTAGGCAGGTTGCCCTGATTAAGGACCCCTCACCTCATTTGCCTAGACTGGGAAATAAACCTTTCATTAACATGGCTTTGTGGGGTTCAAGGCCACCTTCACTTCTTATCCTGTCTTATTTGACAAGCAACTTAAATATTTTTAGTTAGTTACATGTATTTTTCAGAATTTTTGCCCAAGGGCCCTTGGCCAAGGCATAGTGACTTCTCCAATACTGTGAGGTTTGCTGGGGAGCCTGTCATGTCCTAGGCATGCTCTCTGCTTCCTCATGATTTTTTTTTTTTTTTTTTTTGACTACTGAAGTTTAGATAGCTGCTGAGATATTGGAAGGATGAGGCTGAAGGAAGCTGTTGTATTCAGGTCTACAAAGTGGTTCCCCCCCCCCCCCACTCAAAAGAGACACAAAGAAGACTGAAGCCCTGTGGTTTCTTTTGTCATCAAAGCCCTTACTTTAGCTGCATTTCTGCTGATGGTAAAGTGGGCCTGCTTTCTGGCAGCCTCCTCCCACTCAGAAAAGCACGCCCAAGCTGGCGCTGCCCTGCTCTTCTGAGCAGGCTGCCACAAAGCCTTCCCTGTGGCACCAGGGCCTCTCACACTGGGGTGGACCTCACCGAGGGCTGTTACTCTCCTCCTGACATGGTGCTGCAGGACTCACGCCATCCTGAAATTAGAAGGTGCTTTATAGCCTTGGGCTGAAAGGGCAGACACATAGTCAAAAAGTTTCCCGTATCAAGAATGCGTACTGCTGCCTTCCCCGCTGCCGGCCCCTGCTGGTCAGCCTGCTTCTTATAATTTGCCACCTCATTGCTTTCCTCACCTGCCATATCACATGTAGCTGCCCAGCGCTGCCCGTGTATGTCATGTAGTTGCTCGTCTGCTCTGTGTACATTTTGGTTTTGTTTGGGATTGGCTTTGATGATTTACTTTGTTCTGGTGTTCTGTCTTCTCTCGCCTGGCTGTGTGGGGGCTGTTTACTGCCTCTGCCTCCATAGATCCCCGTTGCGCAGCCCTCTGTCATGGACGACATTGAGGTGTGGCTCAGGACGGACCTGGTGAGACTCAACTTTTACATTTTGTCTGCAGGGTGTGGCAAGGCAAAGGCTCTTCTGAGGACAGGCTGGGGTACATGGCAGGGATCCTGCTTCTACCGTGGTGGGTTGGAGGAGGGAGGTCATGGCAGTTCATCAAAGTTCACCTCCTCTTTCAACATGTGACCTCAGCCGGGGTGCCACAGTGGATTCTGGGAGGCCAGTAAGGGTGCTGGCTCTAGGCACAGTCCCTCACCCACACATCCCTGTACAGGTGTGGTCAGGTCCCTCCTGATATCCCACCACCATGAAATCTGAGCTGGAAAAAGCCTAACTCCAGTTCATTCCTAACACCTCTTCCTCAGTTTCTTTTTAATTTTAAGGGAATGTGTGTGCTTGGGTTGTTTTTTTTTTGTTTGTTTGTTTTTTTAACGGGGAGATGATCATACTTTTGTGTTTTGGTTTTCATTTCTTTTTAAATTTTTTCCTTTTGCGCTGGGGATTGAACTCACGGCATTATGCATGCTAAGCTAAAGCTACATCCCAGCCTCATTTCTTTTCTTTTTTTTTTTTTTTACTTGTGAGACATACATATAGATGAGTTGGGTGCTTGGTTTTAAATCCACTATCATTCCTATCCCCAGCATCTTCTAGAATTTTTTATTTATAGGAGTCCCTGACTCAAAGATAGGGCAAAGAGAGGCTGAAGTTAACATGTATCTGACGATGGTTCCTTATAGAGCTCTTGCATTCACAGCAGCCCTGTGTGGGAGGGAGTCAACCAGCAGTCACATGGCCTATTTGGCTGGCTATGGCACATCTCATAGGAGGTCCACAAGAAGGCATCCACCTAGGTGTCAGAAGTAGAAAGGACCTGTGATCTTTCCCAAGGGGGTGCCTGGAAAAGGAATAGTTTTCCTCACAGAGGAAAGCAGAAAGACCCAAGACCCTCACCTTAGAAGGGGACCTCAGGCAAGGTGTGGTGTTGCACACCTGTAATCTCAGTGCTTGGGAGGTAGAAGGAGGAGGATCAGAAGTCAAGGTGAACCTTAACTACCTAGTACATTGAAGGCCAACTTGTACTACATGGGATCCCATTTTTTAAAAGGGGAGAAGGAGCTGGGCATGGTGGCACACGCCTTTAATCCCAGCACTCAAGAGGCAGAGGTAGGAGGATTGCCATGAGTTCAAGGCCACCCTGAGACTACATAGTGAATTCCAGGTCATCCTGGGCTAAAGCGACACCCTACCTCAAAAAACCAAAAACCAAAAGGGGAGGGACTTTGTTAGGAAGGTTACCAAAGGATAGTGGTCGGTTTGGGAGGGACCCCAGGTCTCCCAGTCCAGCTCAGGGCTTTTTACTCCCCTGTGGGCCCCTTCCCAATGGGGCCCTTTCCTGTGCTGCTCTTCCTCCAATCATGTGTGAGCTACTTAACTTTGGAATGGTGCACAGAGCCCACGTGGCCTCTATAGGAGCTGGCATTGGGGATGGGGTCTGGGCTCAGGGAAGGCTGGAGCCACTCCCAGGAGACTATAGGACATACTTCCAGGGGACAGAGCCTCCATTGCCAAAGTACCTACTAGAGCCTAGGCCATCCAGGCTGCAGGCAGCTTCTGGCTATGTGCAGTACAGTGGGTGGACATTGTCTTCCAGAATCCCTGTGCTGGCAGCAAGCATGCACTGGGGACACTGCTATGCTTCAGTCTCAGACCTGGACCCCCTTAAACTCCCTGTGATGCTCTCCCCAGAGCCTCTTGTTGATGGGCAAGGGTCCTACTCTCTGAGGCCTAAGCAAGGGACCAGCCTGAACAATTTTTTTGATCCTTCTACGGAATCAAAACTTAGAACCTATTTGATTCTTTGCTTTTGCTTTTTTTTTTTAAGCAAAATTTTTGCCTTCTCTAATAGGAAGAACAGTTTTTTGTATTATAAAGATCTGGAAGTAGAAAAGTAGGGTTTCACTTGGGCTTCCATGGGAAGTGCTACTTTGGGGTGGCCATGGGCAGGCAGAGGTGCTGGGTGGGCAAAGCAGGGATGAGCCCTAAACCCACTCTACTCCTCCTACAGAAGGGCGATGACCTGGAAGAGGGCGTCACGAGTGAAGGTAGGCCTGGCCAGAGGCCATGTGACCCTCTACTCTCTTACCCCAGGCTCTGGGGACTGCACAGGGCTGGTCCCCGTACCCTACAACTTCCATTGCCAGAGCTGTGTGGGAGCTGGGCCTGAGTTCTGGCCTTTGTTGGGACTCTGAAATGGGCAGTATTATTTCTCCCATTTCCTTTGGGGGAGGGGGGAACCAAGGTCCAGGAAGAACACGTGAATTTCACTGAGAGATGAATGGTGGGCAAAGATTGCCATCTTGAGTCCTGGGTCCCAGATACTCAAGTCCAGCTCAGACACAGACCACGTAGCACATGGGGTGTGTGAGGTCCTATGGGCAACTGGGCCTCAGTAGATGGGTCTAGTGGGACCACAGCCCAACAAACCCTCTGCTTTCTTTCCCTCTGACACCCCCACCTGTCCATCTTGCCTCACTGACCCCATCCTATCCTCTTATCTCCCACCACATCTGCCAGACCCTGTGGTCTGATGCCCAGGCAGGGACTGCTGGGTGACTGCCTTCTGCTACCATTCTTTACCCCTTCCTTGGGTCAGGGAGGATGGAGTAGATAGGATGACCCTGAAGTGTCTCAGTAGTTGCTTGTCTACTCTCTTGGCCGAACCCCTGTGCTGATCTGGGAATTAGAGCTCTGAGACCTCAGGGGGAAGGCGATGTGTACCCGTTGTTTGTTCCAGAGCCTCTTTCCTAAGGAGACTGTGGGCTGCCAGACCCCTTCTCCCATCACTTCGGACCCTCAGCAGTGCACAACCCTCCCCACCCACACACTTCCCCTAATTAGCCTTCCTGAGGCTAGTCCCCAGGCTAGGAGGGTCCAGAACTGCCCCCCACCCTGGGCTCTGGCTAGCTGCTTATCTGCCCCTCCACCCCACCCCGCTTCCTGCCAGGGGCAGCCAAGGCAATGTGCCACCTGGAGCAAGGGTGTGAGGCTCTAGCTGGGTGACCCCCCCCACACACACACGTACACCAACCCTGGCCTTCACCTTGGTTTATATTGCAGAATTCGATAAGTTCCTGGAAGAAAGAGCCAAAGCTGCTGAAATGGTTCCCGACCTGCCCTCACCCCCTGTGGAGGCCCCTGCACCAGCTCCTGGCCTGTCCAGCCGGAAGAAGCCAGAACGATCCGAGGACGCCCTCTTCGCCCTGTGAGCTGCTGTTCTATGGTTTGCCTCTCTTGTGGCAGGTCACTGTTGGCTCCCCCAGTGGACACCGGGCATGGCCACCCCTCAGCCCCTTGGCCTGAACACCTGTATCTCCATGGAAATGCCACTGTTTGCTCCTAGGCCTCCATAGTCAGGACCCACTTGCACTACCTTTTCTCTCGGTGGTGGACAGCAGAGTAGCACTGTGGTTAGAGGCCACGCTCCCCCCACCCACCCCCAGGGACTCTCTTGGCCTGGGGTCCTCCTAGGAAGACCCAGTGGCCCAGCCCCAGGCAGGGCAGTCCGCTTGACACTTTCTGAACAGACTTTCTCTCACTATCCCTCCTCACCTGAGCTCAGCTCCATGGCTTCCCTCAGGAGAACCACTTCACTCCC
Source organism: Orientallactaga bullata (assembly GCA_004027895.1). Taxonomy (NCBI): domain Eukaryota; kingdom Metazoa; phylum Chordata; class Mammalia; order Rodentia; family Dipodidae; genus Orientallactaga; species Orientallactaga bullata. The sequence goes on along the minus strand of PVKW010006894.1, from coordinate 7,017 downwards.
TGGAGCCTCTCTCTTCCGTTAAGGGTTCCAGGCCACCACCTCTGTAAGAGCTTGTACCCATGGGCTCAGTCTCTCTCCTTGGGCTGTGTGGCACTTGTGGCACTTGGTGTGTGTGCATTCTGAAAAGCTCGGTGGGCTGTTCCCATGGGGTCCTCATGTTCCTGACCTCCTCTCCAGTTGGCTACCAAGCCAGGGACCTGTGGTTCTTGGTGTGCACATAACCATAGGTAGCCACACGGCATGTGGAATAGCACTAGCCCATGCATGCTGTGCATGGCCACACACACACCTGGCCCTGATGTTGGCGCAGGCTCCTTGAGAGCTGCTTGGGAAAGTAATGTGACTTTGGTGTATGCCATGCCCAAGGTTCTGGCCTGGCTTTTAGCAGCTTTGACACAGCCACCTACACGCTCAGCAGCAGAGAGCTCTGAACCATGCCTGGAAGTTCCAAATCATACAGGAGGCTCCTCACCCTTTGCTGGCATGGGCCTCCGCCTCTCCAATTTGCTGTCCCTACCTCTGACCCCTACACACTCCACATGTCCCCCAGCCACCAATTTCAGTTTGAATCCTGACAGCCTAGGGCTGAAACAGATGAGAGTCGGTAACGCCTGCTCCCATCCTATATTCTTGCTGGTGTGTCTCCTGACTGGGTGAGGGACTCACACTGTTACTGTCACCCCAGTCCATCTGATAGCCTCATTTCTTGAAGCTGTCCAGAAAAAGAAATGATGCTGCAGCTATGTCACCATACACTGTGCAGGTCACTACATGCTCCCAGCCCAGCACTACACCTGCTACCACCAGAGCCTCGGCCCCAGCAGAGCAGGCTGGGCTTTGTTGGAAAGAGATTAGTGCCTGGGTTCTGGACAAGTATCAGGATAGGACTGCAGCTCTGGAGAACAGGATCAGCCCACCCCAGGACCCAGGCCTTCTCCAGTACCCCACCATCAGCCTCAGAAAAGAGGCCTGCAATCTGGCTGAGGTTCATCTGGCAAGACCCATGGGGGATGTCACTCTGGCTTAGCAGAAGACATCCAGGAAGCCTCTCCTAGAGGAAGTTCAGCTAGCCTGCTTCTCGCCCAGTCCTCTCTGAGTACCTACTGTACCTCCAACCTCTGCTCCAGGCTCTTAGCCAACCTGAGCTCCTCTTTCAGTGTTTCTCAAGGGCAGAGTCCCCTGAGAGCAGTTTGGCTGTCAGGGCCTCTTAAAGGGAACCAACTTGTCAAACCTGAGAAGGTGGCTGGGTGGCCCAGTGTCCATGGAGGCCTGGTCCTTGGCTTAGTCTGGAAGGATTGTCTATGAGGGCCAGAACTCACCTCTGTCAGCCTGCCAGAGCTGGGCCTGTGTGTAGTAGGTAGCCCGGCCAACTCCTTGCCTGTGGAGAACATGAAAAGGAAGATCGGCCTTCTGCAGGGAGAGAGGTTGAGATGAGAACCCACCAGGGGTCTCCGGCAAATTGGTTTTTCATACCCTAGTCCAGAGCTATCCTCCATCTTCCTGACTCCAGCTGGTGAGCGAACATAGCTTGAAGAAGCCTGACAGTCCTGTGGGCAGCAGATAGTTGAGGGTCCTTCTAAGCTAGCAGGAGGCCACTGGGCATGAAAAGTGCCTGGCCTGGAGCAGCTTGGTGTGTATTGCTTATATTCTATACAGAGGCAGCTGCTTTGCTTGTGGGCTGAGGTGTGCCTGAGGTCTGCACAAGAAGCAATATTTGGCCCAGGTGTCCTGAAGGGTGTCCAGCTCAGCCCTTGCAGATTGTCCTGTCCTTAGGCCTCTGGTGCCTACCTGCTCCATCCTCCCCAGTCTGTGGGCAGAGTCCTCAGGCCCCTGCTCAAGCCAGCAGCCTCCGCAAGTATTAGAAATCACAGATACAGTGTGTACTTAATTACACTAAATTATTTCTGGGATTCCTCATAAGCACTAATTACACCTGATTATAGGTTAAAAATATTTATTTTGTCAAAATATTTTCTTGGGGATATGTTTAACCTTTTCTTGTTCATTGTGTGCTGAAGTGTGAAGACTAACCATTTCCTCCTTCCTACATTTGTGACCAGGGCAGCAGTAAAAGAAAGGCACCATGAGCAGTTTGACCCTTGTGCAGCAGGCCTCTGGGAGCCTGGCCCAGAGTGGCCCTTACCTAGGTCCTGACCAGAAAGATGCACTGGGCTGAGAGTGATAGCTCAGCTGTCTGTGTGGGAGGCATGGGTTTTCAGAGCCAAAAGGGCTTGCTTCTTGGTGGCCTGGGCCAAAGGGAAAGGTAGCTGCTTGTTTGTGTCTGTCCTATCAGCCCCCTCAGCTTGAGTGACTGTGCCTTGGTTCACTGTCCTTGTCCTTCCCACCCAGGAGTTTGTTCTATGTTGTCCCCCACAGCATTGCTTAGCTGGGAAAGTAACAGCAGGGCTTTTGGTGGCCCAGTGACAGCAAGTTCCTTCCCTCCTTCCTATTGCCAAGTCCTACTTTCATCTGCCAGAACTCTTTTGACTGATGGCTTTCCGGATGACTCAGGGTAAGCCATGGACCTTCCTGGGGCCAGGTCAAACATAGGCGGCTGTGGAGAACAGCATGGAAGAGCCCTTGATCCCAGCCGGCCTCAGCCCCCCACACTACGTGGTTGGCTCATGGCCTTGCTATGGTCTGCTATTGGGATAACTGGGTTCTTCCTGTATGTCAGCCACAGGAAGACCCATGGAGGAGGATGTTTCTCCCCTGGAGATGCTCCCTGTAGCCCTGTGGCACTGTCACTTGATCCAGTGCCCATCTCCAGCCCTTCCTGTTCATGGGGGTCCAGGCTTAGCTTCTCCTGTGGCCACTAGTCCCTGGGAACAGCTGTCAACCCTGTGTCCTCCTGACTGTTCCTGCCATACCCAAACCGCCAGGCTCTCTGGGAGAGCAGGAGTGATATTCATTCCTAAAGTTTGCACTTCATTTGTGAGGGTCTCAGGATCCTCGGGGCTGCTGAAAAGGTGTCGAGTTTGTTGTCCCCTCACCCCAGACGTCAGGTTTTTGTTACTGTCCTGTGTCTCTGTGGACAGAGCTAGTTCTGGAGGGTCGCTCAAAATGACATCAGAGCACCCCCCCTCACCATCTGGCTCTCCCAGACACCGTCTCTCTAGTTTGTGTTCTTGCATGTAAAATACTTAATAATAAACAAATAGTTGAACAAACCATTCCTGTGTGATCTCTGAGTTGGCCTTCACCATCCAAAGGGCCTGCAAGTTTATCCACCTACCTTTTTAAAAAAATATCTTTATTTATAAGCAGAGAGACAAAGAGAGAGGGAGGGAGGGAGGGAGAGAGAAACCAAGACAGACTATGGGTGTGTCAGGGCCTCTTGCAGTTGCAATTGAACTCCAGGTACATGCGCCACTTTGTACATCTGGCTTTATGTGGGTACTGGAGAATCAAACTCAGGCCAGCAGACTTGGCAAGCAAGAGCCTTTAACCACTGAGTCATCTTCCCAGCCCCCACCTGCCTTCTTTAAGCAGTATCTGCCATGAGCCCTTGCTGGAGGAATACCCACAACCCTTTTCCTTGTTCTCCCTCCCAGTGGCCTGGCCAGAAAAACCGCTATGCTCTGTCAGCCAGCCTGCTTCAAGGAGCCTGCCTAAGAGCTCTAGGACTGAGGACAATGTGTCTTCCCCACACAGGTATAGCAAGGCTACTCACCCTGGTCCAGAGCAGGCAGGCTTGAGGCACCCCAACCCCTTCTGCTGTGTTCCCACCATCTGGCATCAGAATCTAATGCAAAGCTGTGCCAGGTATTGAATCTGAGCACCTTGGCTCCAGGTGAATAGACCCCTCATCCTCACCCTGACAGCTTTATTAAAATATAATTCCTGCCGGGCATGGTGATGCACGCTTTAATCCCAGTGCTTGGAGGCAGAGGTAGGAGGATCGCCATGAGTTTGAGGCCACCCTGAGACTATATAGTGAAATCTAGGTCAACCTGAGGTAGATTGAGACCCTACCTCGAAAAACCAATATATATATATGATTCCCATCTTAGTCTAGTGCTGCCATGCAAACATAAGGACCTGAATTTGGTAGAGAACCCATGTAAAAAAAAAATCCCATGTGTGGTGGCACATGCTTATAATCCCAGCACTGGGGAGGCAGAGACAGGTGAATTCCTAGCACTTGCTAGCTAGCCTAGCCAAGTTGGTGAGACCCAAGTCAATGAAACCATCTCAAAAAAAGGTAGGGAGCCGGGCGTGGTGGCGCACACCTTTAATCCCAGCACTCGGGAGGCAGAGGTAGGAGGATCGCTGAGAGTTCAAGGCCACCCTGAGACTACATAGTTAATTCCAGGTCAGCCTGGACCAGAGTGAAACCCTACCTCGAAAAACCAAAAAAAAAAAAAAAAAAAAAAAAAAAAAAAGTAGGGGGAGAGGCTGGAGAGATGGCTCAGAGGTTAAGGCACTTGCCTGTAGAGCCTAAGGGCCTGGCTTTAATACCCTAGTACCCATGTAAAGCCAGATGTACAAGGTAGCACATGCATCTGGAGTTTGTTTGCAGTGGCTAGAGCCCCTGGCATGCTAATTGTCTATCTGCCTCTCTCTCTCTCTCAAATTAAATAAAAAAATTTTTAAAGGATAGATAACATTCCTGAGGAACAATACACGGGGTTGTCCTGGCCTCCACATGCATGTAGAATACACATACACATGCTTATCTGCACATATACATGTACCGGCACATGCATGAACACACATATGCACACACATTGAAAAATGTAATTTACAGGCTGGAGAGATGGCATAGTAGTTGAGATCCTTGCCTGAGAAGCCTAAGGACCCATGTTTGACTCTCTAGATCCTATGTAAGCAAGATGCATAAGGTGACACAAGCATGCAAGGCCACACATGCGCACAAGGTGGTGCATGTGTCTGGAGTTTGATTGCAGTGGCTGGAGCCCTGACATGCCAATTCTCTCTCTCTCACACACACATAAGAAAAATAAAAAATTACAATTTGCATCACATACGATGTGCACAATTGAGTCTTGGCTATAGTCACAGGGTTTTGAGATACACCACAATTTTAGAACATCTTGATTCTCCCCTTAAAAGAAACCCGTCTCTGCTCCTCCCTACCTGCCCTCCCTCCTGAAAGCAGTCCCAGGAGGCTGCCCTGAGGCACTCACTCTGAGGTGCTGTTCTTTGGAAACCGGCCTCAGCCAGCCATGAGGCTAAAGCAGCCCAGAGGGACAGGTGGGGAGAGCCACTCCTCGTAGTGGCTTGGGGGGCTGGACTCCTTTAGTTTCTTCAACTCCTAGAATTGAGGGTGGACTTAAGTGTGGTGGGTACATCAAACCAGTGTGACCCTGGCAGGCATCTGCCAGCCTGTCATGGTGCTAATAAAGACCAAAGGCCAGGAAGAGCCACAGACCTGCCTTTGGGCACAGGGATTAGCAGAACTGGCACTCAGACATAGACAGACTCAAGCCTCTTGGATGAAGGCCAAGAAGGGTCAGCAGGGAGGCCACTGTCTCCAGGGCCTGCAGATGAAGTCTGAGCAGAGGCATGTCACAGGCTTTCATGCTAATTAAAAGGAAAGTGGTCCATGGCAGGGCCTTTGTTGGTACCCTCACCATCAGCTGAGTGTCAGCACCCAGCTCCCTGGGACCCATTGCCTAGGCTTCTTCCAGGGAGTTTGGCTGAGGCCTTGCCTATTTCTGGCAGGGTGACTTAAAGCCCTGTCCTCCTTGGGTGGGGGGAAAGTATAAGGAGAGTGCCTTTAAAACTGGGAACCCCAGGCTGGAGAGATGGCTTAGAGGCTAAGGCGCCTGCCTGCTAAGCCTAAGAACGCTGGTTCCAATGTCCAGCAGTTCCAATCTCCAGGTCCCACGTTTAGCCAGATGCAAAGTGAGGCAAGGAGCCGGGCGTGGTGGCGCACGCCTTTAATCCCAGCACTCGGGAGGCAGAGGTAGGAGGATCGCTGAGAGTTCGAGGCCACCCTGAGACTACATAGTGAATTCCAGGTCAGCCTGGACCAGAGTGAGACCCTACCTTGCAAAACCAAAAAAAAAAAAAAAAAAAGTGAGGCAAGGGCACAATGCCACACTTGCTCAAAAGGGGGCGCATGCATCTGGATTTCGTTCACAGCAGCTAAGAGACTGCTGGCGCGCCCATCTCTGTCTCCCTCTCCCTCTCTGTCTCTCTCTCTGTCTCTCTCTCCAAAAATAAATTTTAAAAAAAAATTTAAAAAAAACTGGGAAGCCCACACCCCAGTTTGAGCAGACAACACGGACTGAGCCCATTCTGCACCTCCAGCTCTGTGCCAGGCACTATAGCCCCGAAAGAGGCCAGAACCCGATTCCTACCCTGTGGAGAATAGGTGGATCTTGAGACTGCTGTGGACTTGCAGGACGTCTGGTTCACTTGTACTTTTAGCTGGAGGAAGGAAGGGAGGGAAGGGTTGTTCAGCTCTGCCCTTAGAGCCCTTGAAGTCTGATTGGATTCCCAGAACCAAGAACCCTCCCCTGCTGGGAGCTGGGGCACTGCTCCACAGCCTGCAGGGAGGGAAGGTCTGAGGGAACAGCTGAGCAGCGAGCGTAGGCCAACCACAAGAGAGCGGGCAGGGCGGTTGTACAGCTCTGACTTGGCTAAGAGGCCTCCTGGTAGAGACCTTGCCACTGCTGGTGGGCATTTGCCAAAGTGTATTTCCCCAATACATTAGTAGCTATTCCTGTAAAGAAAGGGCACCGTGGAAAAAAACATGGAAGCAATGTTGGAGAAAAGCAGTATTAGAACTTCTTTCTTACAGATGGAATCTGTGGTCTAAACTTCTCCATTAGAAAGGCAGAAATTGGTTAATCTGGAAGAAGAACAGCCTTGAGAAAAGGCTGGATCCACGTGCTTCGGATTAGGTCAGGTGCCTGCTCTTCGTGTGTCTTGGCTGGGTTTCCTCAGGCTGGCTAGTTGACTGCAGGCTGCCTGTAGCTCCGCCAGGCAGACATCCTACTGGCAGAGAAAGAATGCCTCTTTCCCAACAGTTCCCACAAAAGGCCA